>JAQJVL010002211.1:0-114002 GCA_035578905.1 Stictocephala bisonia
ATACGTGACACTATCATTACTGTTTATCTCTAACGGGATAAAAAAGTTGTCTTATCCCTGTATTCGAAATAATTCACAAACGCCAACCAGTTTATGCAGTTTGCGCTTACATTAAGCACGGACGAATGCGATTTGTACATCATTTTGTCAAGCATCATGTGGTACAATGAACTAAAGTAAAGACTGTTTGTTACATGAGCTCCAACAAATCTTACTGCGTGGAAACGGTCAATACTTGCCGTGTCCGTGTCCGACACATGACGTTCACGTGACCTGTTAATTGGTACTACATTAGTGCATGCGTATATGAGTGCCTGCTTGTCGTGGCGCATAAACTCTTGAGTGTGGAATCTACGTATGGACGCCGAATCATTACCTGTGATCATCTTTACAATGTCAAAGTTTAGATCTTTCATTTCATTTAAAATTACAACATTATTGGCGCCACCCATACCTGTGCGTAGGTGCTCCTTTAAATCGGACTGCACACAGCATTGCGGCGACGCTATAATTCTGATGTAATTAACAAACGCAGACTTGCCCGTGTGTTGTTCTCCATACAGCACAAAAAGCTTTTTGTGCTGGTTGTGCATCACATATAAAGCCGACAAAATATTAAAAGCATCGCGAACACGTTCTTGGTTAAAATAAGTCGACATGCAAACGCTGAATATGGAATTTATAAGGGCATCAGTAAAAGGGTCTTGTAGTTTTTCATCTGAAAAGAGTATCAATTTGGCACGATTCAGATTCGATTCGAACGCCGAAGAACTAACCGAATAATCAAAGTCCTTAGCGTACGCTGCGGGCATTTCTTTTTTTAGCTCCAATCTACCATTAGAGTAACCAAATGCGCAAACGAACGCTTTAAAGTCGCCACGTTTCAGCAAAACAACCGCCAGCATTACGATGGTGAATAATGTCTCATCGTCTTCATCCTTTGCGTCAACATTAAGACCTTTTATGCTGCGCACTCGCTCCATATACGATTCAGCTGCGTTATTGTAACTAAAATGCGGCTCCAAATCCGAGACGTACCAATCCTTCCAGTAGCTCGTGGTGAGTTGTAGGTCATCAGCAGTTGTTTCTAAATTGCAGTGTTGACCAAACACTAGTTGGGCCAATTTCTCGTAATTTAAAAACACCAGAAACTTATTTGGAAACGTGTTATGAACATGCAGCATAGTGTAAATCATACGTTCATCTATTGCAAAGCATTCGGCAATAAATAATGCGTCGGGTATTATTTTTGATATGAATTCACTCAATAGATGTATAAAATCTTCAGTTCTCTCCTCCACCACAAATTCAACCTTTGTTAATTGAAACATAGCCGGTGCAAATATAAAGTGCAAGAACATCTTAGGCAGGTTGTTGCGTAAAAAATGCACATATTCAGTGACTTTTTCTTGATAATATAGCACGTTCTCATTTATCTCTGGATATATCTTTGTGTTGCATGGCGATTCGCTATGTTGCGGCCAAACTGCCATTCTTCGGTGACGGTAGTACCTTAGAAATCTCGTGGTAGCCACATAAATTCCAGTAATGCTGTTGAAAACGCCGACCTCTGTGGCTATAAGAAAGTCATTATTGTGAGTAAAGAGATCCGAATCTGCTACCGTAAAATCTGCGGCGGCCGCCACAATTACATTATGCACATGTTTCGTTATCTTATCGTCGGGACCCAACCAATCGGTCACGGCTGGTAGCATCATGTTATTAAAATTTTTATGATTACTGTAGAAACAACCTCGCTCTAACAAAAACCATAGTCTATCACCGTACATAAGTATCCGCAGCTCAATCAACACTGGTATATAGGCATTTAAGAAACGCGAAATCAACAGATCTCTATGGACCCCCTTTTCGCGAAATTCTAATTGGTAGTCTTCCGGTTTCTCTTTGCATAATTCTCGGCAAAGGACCGTATTTAACGTGTCAAGTGTGCTCATATTTGACTTGATGTTGTATTTATCACGAAAGCGCATATGTTGAAACATGCCGTATCCGCATTCTAAGTTGTAGGCGTTATACGTTTCGCGCGTATAATATTGAAGGAATCGATCCAACACCCTATTGTTAGACATTGCGTTTAAATATATGGAACGGAGAGTGCACTTGAAATCGTCGAACAGCTTCGCCGTCATCGATACACGTAATTCAGTCATGACGCACTTATGTAGCGCCACGATATAATGTTGTAACATATGGTCTTCCAAAGACTTTTGCGCAAATAGAGTGTGACTTTCGTCGTTGTCTGCGTCATAAAATGTCTTGTTAAACCATATCATACACGTTTTTACGACCGCCACAATATTCTCATTGGGGCCATGTAATACAGACTCCATGTTGTTGGCAATCTCACAATGAGATTGTGCCCTATAGTTTTTTGCTGCCTTAGTTAGATATATGCGTACAAACCGCCATCCATCATCGCTATCCATAACATGTAAATCTCTCAGCGGTAAAGGGAATTTGGGCATAGCCTGAGCCACCGCAGCTTTTGTTTTCCGGTTCAAGTAAAAAGCATCACCAGTGGTTGTCGTAACTCGTATCTTACTCCTGTCGCCACAATCTTGTCTGTTAAATTCATAATGTTCGGTAAATGGCTGTTCCCTATTACCAGCGATCTGTATACTAAAATTTACAAATGCACCATGTGGCAAGTAACACATCTTTGGGACTTTGGCTGAATACGGTAACGGCATGTTGATGGGCACTTCAAACTTCACCTCTCTATTGTGAAAATACGAACCCAACTGTTGCACAATGTCCACTAATGTCGGTAACGATACACATTTTTGATCAGCGTTGTAAATATGAACACCACACGTTTCTCGTTGCCACACGCTAACTTTAGCGTAACCAATGTCTTTCAGTTTAGTGCAAATTTCTTTGATGAACTGCGAGCTGATATGATCTGATCCAAAACCGTGCCCCCGCACTCGACACATGCAGTCAATGTCGATGGCTAAAGGCAATCGCCAACTACAACCTACGACCATTGTAAACGTGTGTCCAAGATTAGCAAAATGCGGTCTGAGGTGTTGGGCGACATCGATTCGTGCATTTATCGGTAAGAGAAAGTATCGATTACCCAACGCGCGTGAATGCAAAACGAGCTGATCTTTGTTGTTATCGAAAGCGTCGATATCATGTGTCTCAATTGGAAGCAATCCCAACTGCGCTACGAAGTGCTGTTCAGCTGCAATTGTTTCTTGGCACGTGTCGTTAGATAAAGGTCTGTTTGGCGGCGCTGAGTATGCATCGATCCGACCAAAACGCGTCATAATATTTTGTCTGGTTAATGGATCGTTCAATTGCATGAGCAATTGTGATATAAAATCTTCTCCACCGTTCGCAGTCATCATATAGAGCTCTATTTAGTCGTATGCAATGCGAAAATGAAATATGTCTGGATTCTTATCGGTCTCTTCTTTTTATTCTCTACGTTGGTATACGCATGGTGTTTGCGTTACACTACAACCGATGAAGCTATAAAAGAGGCTACAAGAAAATCCGACTATAAATTGACAGACATAAGCGTGTATGACAGGTCTAGCAGCAAGAGTCACTGTGACCGACTAATCTCGGTTGAACCGTTTCATTGGCTTATATGGTGCTTCGGTGACCACACGTATGTAATAAATGAAGAAGGGGCTTTAAAATGTGCCAACAATAAATGTCCGGCCTTGCAGCTAAACTCTGACGGAACCATGGGCGAAAAATGTCTGAGCATATCACGTGATACGCTTGAATCATTTTATATGACGGGTGACATCGTTCCAGTGTCTGTCCCTTACACTGTATCTAGGAAAAGTAGAACTTTTACTATACTCGATGCGCTCAATTTACTGTTGACTCACAAACTACTATATTACAAATAACTTATTCACATGCGTCTGCTGATGGTACTATATTGTATCTGTTCTGGAATTTTGTTCCGAAAAACACTAACAGTTAAGTTATAACTCAAATTTGTGAAATTAAAATTGGCCAACCCCTCCACTCCCCACCACCACGAGCCCGCTCTTACATAATATATATATATATATTTATTTATTTATATTATATATATATATATATTATGTATATATAAACCCTTCAAATGATGCCGCCTCGACGGTGTCTGGGACGATACTTAGCAGCCGGACCTATCAATGCCAGACTCATTTGGAACAATTCCCAGCCAGGAATCATATAGTGACGTCATAAACTCCACCCTCTGCACTTTGTCGTGTGCTTGTTATTGATTAACAGAGGTGCAGGGCGGTCGGTGCTCTAAGTTAATTACGGGTAATTTAGACTAACAATGGCGCGCCGTTTACGCTCTTTGGACGTGTTGCTCTTTTTTCATAATTACGAGCCGTCGCGAGCGAAACTTTTTGAATTTGCACGCACGTTCGAACCCATCGAATTCGCAGCGTTCCTATATATGTTAGAAAATACCAGAATCGAACCGAAACGAGAATTAGTCGGAATACGAAATGAACTCGTACCGACTTTACTACAGAGAAACATAAGCATACAATTGACACACGAACCGGTGCTGCGTACAGAACGTGTAAGAAAACGTGTGTCTCAACAGTGTAAACTATTTACACCGGAAAGGCGGCTTGAAGAAGAGATTGAAAATGGTTCCACCATGATCGAATTGCTGTACGTGATGAGCGAGTCTAGCAATAATCGCAACTTGTGCGTTTACGATCGACTACTCATACATAACATTGGCACATCATTTTATAAAAACCTTTCGGCTCAGATACGACATCTACTTTTTCAAGATAATCTAAAAACCAATCGCAATAGAGCTGCAGCGTTAAACGTTTACGCCAATGGCACAAGTATTGTACAAGAATACATGCAATACACTTGCACATTACGTTGCGCAGAACCCCCTCCTTCGGATCCCGACAATTTTCGCACAGTCATACTCCCTAGTTGCGATCGACTGGAGTCGGTATCGCAACTTCCACATAAACGGTACGCCACACAGCCGCTGTATCAGGGTATTTTCTTAGTTGCACATTTTGACACAAACGGCGCGTGTCGCTGCTATAATCGACACGGTGAACTAATCCAGGGTCTGGGCTGCACGATAAAGTTAACAATGCTCCCGGAACAAAGTTTAACTGTGGCTGTCGTCTTATGCCCAACAGATCCGTATTCTAGATCACGATCTTGGCGATACTGGGACGATCGTGTATCGTACATACTATACGTGGTGGATCTACTACGTATCGGCAGAGACTGTTTGACGCACCTAACCTTCAGAAAACGTATGACGCGACTGCAAGAGGTGCGTTTTGAAGAAAAGAGCAACAGGGTATTTATAGCGCCCAACGACTGGTGTTGGAGAGCAGGATTGAACAATTACATGAATGCTGGTGACCTATTCACTCCGATAGTAGGGGTGGTTTTTAAAAAATGGGACGAGCCTGGCGTAACGACACCTCCTTACGAATTTAGATTTCCAGTATCTTTCTGTTATGATTTGCTTACAGACACGGTGATTAACGTCTTAAAGAAGAAGAGCAACAACAAGCTGCCGAGATGTGACCGACTATTTATTACAGCCGAAATGGCCGATACAATGACTGTGCACACGGCGTATGCTCACGATGACAACTACTTTTACCTTTGCCACTACAATAGAGATGTGCATCAGTTTGAGCACTGGGCTCTTTTGCAACGAGTCCCTGAAGAGCCTCCAACTCTCACAATAAGATACCGCACCAGTGAAAGTATTATGGTACTTAATATACCCAACAACTTCAGCAAGACTGCTATAAAACCTAGAGGTCTACTTTATTTGCGAGTTTACTATGAACTGTCTGGAAAAGTTCTAACTTATGAATATAAACCAACAACTAGTAAATACGATGTCCCAATAAAACAAGGGTATAAAAAAAACATAAAAGATTGACAACGGTAAAACGCTGTATTATTGAGCTTGTGAAATTGCGCAACTCTACTTTAAACAGAGAACATTTTATTCGTATATAAGGTATATTCCATGATGATTGCGTCATGGGAATAACTACATTTTAAAGATAATACAAATGGTGACATTTTTTAAATTATAAAAACGTCATACAACCCAACACTGATAGCAGACGGAAGCAACTTACAGGAGGGGGGGGGGTAAGACCGCTCCTGGATAAAAGGAGAACGTTTGTGATATATATATATATATATATATATATATATATATATATATATATATATATATATATATTTTGGAAAGGATACTATGGAGATTTTCTACTTTACACTCGAGTTATTTTTACATGCCACCACCCCCACCCCCCTTGTCTCATTCCTCATCGGTCAATAACATTCTTGAATGTGCTACGAATGGAAAAATCTCAAGTGATAGGAACGCAATACAATCCAATACTAGTAAATTAAATTAAAATCATAAAAAAGGCACAAACAAGCATGAAAATGTAGAAGATGTAAGTAAATTACAGGCCAATTTCAACCGTAGATGGGAAAGAGAAAGGCAATTTTACAGCCTTAAGAACACACTATTTTACTGTTAATTGACTGCGGGTCCATTCTAGTCTACGTGCCCACCCTCGTCTCTTTCTTTGTCTGCCTTATTCAAGGTGCTCCTTGCATCTCAAGAATGCAATACAATCCAATACTGATAAAGTTTCAATTTTCATGATGACCCAACAAGCACAAACACAGAAAATGCAGAAGATGGAAGTAAATTACAGGTCAATTTCAACCTTGGATGGAAAGAGAAAGACAATTTTACAGCCTTAAGAATGCACCATTATAACTGTTGCTTGGCTGCAGTTTACATGCCCCCCCCCTCGTCTCGTTCTTCAACGCCCTTTTCTAGTTTATCCAATTCATTATTTTCGATTTTACTATTTTTTGTTCTTTTGGCTCGGTATTGTTTCGTTCTCTGGACTAAAAATGTTTACTAAAGCACCAATTGAGATGGGCATAAAACTCTTGTATTTATTTATAAGGTTCGTGAAAAAAACCAAAGATCAACAATCTTTACAAGAAACAGCTTCAAAATCATATACGTTACTATCAGGTACTGTTGCGGCCATCTTTTTCAACGCTTTAACGAGAGTTGGAACGTGCACAAAATACCATGATTGTTGTTGCAATATAAATCTAGCATCGTATATACCCTTCTCAATCGTTTTCAACACGCCCTGCATGTCGAGTAGACGTCCACGAGTCTGCATAAAAACCCCTACAAGTATGGCGACCACACGCCCAATCCATGTTTTATGTTCATCGTCTACACCAACCAAAACGTAGCCGTTTCCGTTAGCTAGAGCAAACGGCCATTGACTGGTCTTGGGGAAGCCGTATAATATGTAATGAACATACTGCGGCTCTAGATGTTGCGATTTGACTTTTTGCAAAAGCTGTGACTGATGTTCTAGTGTATAGTCGAGATACACAAAAAGCGGCATCGGTCTTCTTTTATTCTTTAAATATAATGATATGTTGCTCGTATGCAGACGCCCTAACGAGCTGGGTTCCAGTGGGTCGTCGGTGCATTCGTCTTTCATTACGCGACGTACTGTATCCATCACAAACTTGTTATTAGAACTGAACACTACGTCCATGATTGCGACCAGCCCTTCCTCAAAAAAGCAAGACAGATTAATAACACAGTCACCCATCTATATTTGTTCCGACCCTATTAACCTCTTAATTGAAGGTGCGAGTCGGAAGTTTTACCTGCTTCTATTAATGGTGCATCGTCTTTAGTTTTGAAATAAAACCAGTATACGAATACCGATACGAGCAGTAAGATCAATACGGCCAAGCCGATCCATACCATAGTCATTGTTTCCATTTCTTTTCTATTCGAACAACGGGAACTATATAGTCCAACAATGCACAAACACGCCCCACGTACACCGTATGAAAAGCAATGTGGCAATTGCTAAAAGTAAGCAGCCGACATCTATATGTTCCGACAGAATTGACGATGTCGTGATGGCTTACGACGTGATGTTGACGCAGTACTCGCGAAACGTCCTTCTCACTCTTCACCGCCGTTACGTTACGGATGGCTGGTGAAGAATAGAGATTTCAGGCATCTCACTGTTTACAATGCCATACATGAAACCGTCGCATAAAGAGCGACTACAAATTTCCTGGTACGCGTCGCTTCAATCTTTACTTATAATCTGGGCAATGAATCGGAACTGCATACCGTGTATGATTTACTATCTTGCGTTTTTACGGTGCTGTCTAGCATTCTAGCTGACGCGCCCAAACGCGCGACTTTCTATGTTGCCCGGTGAGGACCGTCGTCTGATGGTCGCTTACACCGGACGGGTCCGGCGTACGACCAAAGCTAAAAATCTAGGTTCGCATCGCTCATTCAAAAGTTAAAGAGGTGCAGTCTATTATACATGCACGAATACAAACCTATGGTGGTTGCATACATTCATGCCCATAACAACAAGCGTTCGACCTTAAGAAAATATCAAAAGAGCCATTGAATAATGTCTTTTCGGTATATTTATACCAGACCTGTTTCTTAAACGAGTGGACGAAGATGGTGAGTGGTGTTTATTCAACGGCGATCCGGACCAACTGCATAACTATGCGCACGAACAACGGCACTTGCAGTTGTGCGATCAACGATTGTAGACTTGTACAGTCGAGGCTCGCGAGCTCAGGTCAACTCGATACTAGAGAACGGTACTCTCTGTATATTATGTGGCATGATCACGTACAGCGCTACAATACGCAAAGGCACCTGGGCAGCATCGATACTTTGGGCCCTTACGCCGATATTTGCAGCCAACATAACCGACTCGTTCTCTTGCACGCTCAAGAGCGTCAACATGGCTATGGAGTTTGACTTCAAGGGTGTACAAGGCTCCTTATGGAATAAACCAAACGCACAGTGTCGTTTCTTAGTAAAGCTGTATTTTTAATGATTGGGATCGAGCTATAGCCAGATGCGCTTACTTGGTTGGGGCATAAGGCCACAACGGCTTTAAATAACGTCTTGGGTTGGGACCGGCGGCGGCGTGAGATTGGAATCACTCCGTTCGGCGCAACAGCAATCACACCCACCTCTCCAACGACTTCTAAAAAAAGAAAAGATCCATTAAATTGAATATGGACCGGGGGTTTAGATGCTGCGTTCCGAATGCAGTATGTCTAATATATCATCTTTTCGAGACAGCACCCGTTCGACAACTTTCGATATATTACTAGAGAGGAAAGCAGTAATAAAAGGTGCCCCAAACGCCAAATAGTCTTGTTCGCCCCCCACAGTTATTCGTGCGCTTTCCATTATTTTTTCGTAATCGTCATAGCTCAAGTCGTCAAACAGTTGCGTTAACTCGCTATTACTGCGTTTAACCAAAGAGAATATATACTGTGCGCGATCTCGGGCTCTTTTGATTTTACTAAGCGCTACTAAAGGGTTATCTGCTGGATAACTGTTGCGTATATTGGCCAACATGCTCTGGCAGACAGGATACCGTTGCCAATACGTAAATAGGCGACTGCGAATCACCAGATCGCCGATCCAGCCGAGCGCGTTGGAACGCAAATCAGTGGACGACTCCCCTTCGATTGGGTACGACTTAAAGATCAGACAGAGACGAAACATGCCCATGTTAATCATTTGCAGTGTTGTGCATAACACGTAATTCTCTCTAAAAAGTAGAGTTTTTTCGAACTCTCGTAAACAGTAATAAATGCGGTTTACGTCAGAGTCGTTATTTACACGACGCGCGTCACCCACTTGCTCAGAACTTAGTTGGGCGTAAAAGTAACATCCATTGTAAACAGACGGTTCCACAGTTTCTAGTAATTTCGTATTTTTGTTGTTGGTGTAACGTCGAATCCTCTCGAAACCTAGACCAATATTTGTCGTATTCAAGTATAGATCATCAATGTTGATGTGTTTGGCGAAGGAGACGCACATATCAACAAATTCCATTAGCGTAGTTCGGTTGTACGCGGTGCTGTGACCCTCTTCGCTGACCAGGAGGGAGACCATTTCGCGCCACGCATTCCGTTGCACGTCCATATATTCTTGTTGATTTTCCACTTTCGTCTCGGTAAAGTACATGGCCAATTCCACCAGCGCGCGTAAATCTTGCGTAAGGATCATTCGAATGTTTGGCGTTGCTCGATCGTGCCCGGTTTCCTCATTTAGCGACACGTGAATCTCAGGTATCGAAATTGGAACACCGTTAAAAATCCTCACCTCATCGTACGAAATTGTACGATTATCGTTCATATCTGCACGCGACATGTTTGCGTATTCTCTATATTACCCCACAGGTGGCTATAACGTAACGGTCCGCTGCGTACACACTAAATCTATCCACGTGCATGTTGAATAATTGCATACGAGCGTACAGCCTACGCAAGAGAGAAACTAATCGTGTATCATACTCTGTGTCAATTTCTGTTATCTCTTGATGTGAATTTTGTTGGACAAATAGAATTCCTGAAAATAGAACGTCCGGAGCGGCGGTCATGTGTATGATAAGGTTTTTGTACTGTTGTGGAAATGTAAAATAGCCGGTACGTGGGGAGGTTCGAGTAAAATTAGACGGCATAATGATCACGAGTCGGGTACGCGACAAGGCCAACCGATATAGGTAACCCGATTCGGGGTCCCAAGCTATTGTCGCTATACGGTGACGATCTGATAAATGTCGATATTCTACGTACTCGTTGGTGCTGCATAACCCAATTATATTGGTGCGTTTGATTGCGTAATAAAAGTTACGACTCCTCGGTGGTACGTCTTTATTGTCGCAGCCACGAGCGCACGCATGGTTCGTGCTAAGCAGTGGGTACGGTTGTTCCGTTTCTCTATGTCGTTCTTCTAACTCTTGTAGTTCTTCTGGCGTCAACTGTTTTAACGAAAAGACAAAGAGACGCGCTTTCTTACATTGCGGTTCGTCAGAACTGACTAGCGCCGAATCGGCGTCTAGAGACACGGAATCTGGGATTCCGATAATACTTTTTTCGTTGTCCACAATTACAACGCGACCCGCTTTGAAAAACGATGCACGTGGGTACTTGAAACATTGATGTCTAAATGCTCTTAAACCTCCTCCTTGTCGATATCGTATCATATGCATTACTTTCCTAGGAACGAATTTCATAGCTTATGACTATGTCCCCCCCCTCCCCTCTACACAAAGCATTTTACACGTATCGGAAATTATATAAATTACTCTAAGACATTTAAATGAACCACATTTTCAATTATGACATCGTCTACCCAAGACAAGAGTCGCGTATTAGCTCTGAAAACCGAATGGCCGAAGTGCGAGTATAAGAATACTGTAAATGCGCGCCGGCATAAGCGCCGGGCGCAACGCCATGCAGACGACGAAAATGAGACTCTACGTTTGTTGAGCGTCTTCGACACTCTATGCCACTGGGACGAGTTGCCGGAAGTTTGCGTGGACGGCACAAACGGTTGCGGCAAAACTACGTTGGTGAATTTATTGGCTAGTGGCGGAAACAGGCGACCCATAAAAATCAACAAGATACGCCCAAACGTGACCAAAGGGTCGCGTTATAATCTGGACGTGATACGTGGATTGGAGTACATATTTACACCCGCATTAGTTAGTGGTGACGGTTTGTGTTGGGATCGCCACTACCTTTCGAATTTGATCTTTTATTACGTGCACATGTTAATGTATGTTTATCGCGACAGCGTGGTGCCAGCATCTAGTAATGGGCCATACTCTATATTTAATTGTTTAGCTGCCAATACACAGCTGCATGAAACGCTCACATTGTTAGAATCTGTGAGTCGGCTCAATAAAGGCACCGTACTTCCTGTACTGTACATCACTTGCAGCGACGACTTCATCGTGTCTGCATCGCTGCGTAAACGAGCATCGACTCTAAGTGACGTTTACAATTCCAAGGAGTTAAGTTACAATCGTGCACAACATCATGCGTACACATACTTCGCTAAAGTGACTAATCGACCCATTATCGATCTGGCGCCGCTGCTTAAATCTGGCTACACTCTAGACGAAATCCAATCGATCCTGATGAATAGGCTATCGTACAAAGGTAAATTGCCAGATGTCGAAAAGCCACTGCGTTGTGAAAAATCACAGATAGAAGCCGCCGATAAGTTTATAGCCTTGTGGGACGAACTTCAAAACGATACTTTAATCTACGAAACAAGCGTAAAATGAGCGTCTTTGATTTTATCCGCAAACTAAAGACGGTTCCAGAGTATAAGGCGTGTGGCGGTATTGCGTCTTTGCTGTCATTTTTCTACAACATAAAATCGGCCCGACTGCATATCGAATGGGACGGAGTGCCTACATCACCGGGAAAAATCTCGCCAGTGATCAACGCTCAAGCGCTTGCTGACGGTTACTATACAGCATCAGAAATCGGATCTGTGCTGTGTCGCCCAATACCAGTCGAATTGAATGAGATCAACACCGATGACTTTGGCATTACGGCGTTGTTATTGCTGTTTGCCGATTATTGCGCGCACAACAGATATTTGAATTTTGTTTATGACATGCATTCAGTACGAGAACTGGAATTGGTGGAACGTACACTGCTGCAGTTAAATAAGATCAAATTGCCGTATGATTTCGCCACTCATTCGCAGTACGGTTTATCTAGCGGCTACGTTGACACGTCTGGAACTGAATACATAACAGTGGTGGGGTTTAATGAAGTGGTGAAAGAAATGATGCTGCCGACAACGGTGTTGCCTGAGTTTATGAAAAACGTATCAAAGTATGACAAGCGAATAATGGAATCTATTTGCATATTCAACAGTCTGACCATAAAACCTGCGATTGTAAAGGAAGCGCGAGAGTTCACTTCGGGTAGTGGTCGCAGACGACTCAAACATACATTCACACGACCAGAGCAAAGGCGATCTTTGGATGGGTGTATATACTGGATGTATGTGCCGAAAGGGTCGGTGTGGTTTGCGCATCAGGACGGACGCGTATGTACAAACAATTCATACATCGGCAGAGATGATACGCACAAAATTCTTGACTTTTTAAAAGCCCCGCGCGTGCCGTACGGTGTTCGCACAATTGGCTACCTCACTCCGCACGAGAGATTGATTAGACCTGTCGAGTTTCTACGCTTTCCTGGAGTCACTTCAAATTGGAGGCAAGCGCAGCTGTTTATGCAGGGTCGCGGTATGAATTCGCCGTGGAAAGATGCCACTCAACGCGTGCCGCTTGAAACTGACTTTAATTACAAATATTGCAAACTGTATTTTGTCTGTGCTAATGTGCACGCGATTTGTATATTGAAAAGAAACAAATAAAATGCAAGTGGATTTTATGGATTTAGACTACATAAAGTAAAATATACAAATAAAAACCCACCCTTTTGATGTTGCATTTACGTAGCGACCTCTTTACTTACTACGTGTCTGTTTTCTAATCCATGCGGAGCAAAATGCTATTCAATCTCACTTTTGCTTTTTCATCGAATAAATGGTTCAATTCACCTGTAAGAAATTTGTTGGAAATCTTTTTAATATTGTTAATTAATACATCGGTGTCGGCATCGATAAGTGCCTGTTTAAGTGGCGTCTCTGCTGTGTAGTAGATTCGTTCGTCATTTTCGCGACAAATTGGCAAATTGAGTATTTTCTTTTTCACCGACAAACATGCCAGTTGAAACGAACAACCACCGTATGCCAAGTACACCAGGTAAGACAATGCTGTATATGACGGCTTATGCACGTCGATACGAGTGGGGCGGTGGGCCTTCCCGCTAACGGTGGTTAAGTCATTGATTTCAATGCAATTATACTGATTAGCAAAATCTACTACTCCATAGTTTTTATTTTTTTCAGGATCTTTCATAGTCTCCGCATGTTGCGACACCATATGATGCAACCTGAAACATGCATCCACACCCATGTTGAAAGCCATACGCTTTAGGATATCAAGGATGGGTTCTGTGCGCTTTCTCTTTCCATACTCACTTGCGCACATATGGCAGGGTAAAATGAAATCTATATTGTACACAAAAGCGGCTAATAGAGATTGATCCTTTATCGCACCGTATTCAAAAGCAATATTCATTAAAATGGATGTGTAGTGCAGCAAACTCCAATAAGCTGGACCCCAGTAATTAAAGTCCCTACCTCGACTCACATCTACAAACGAATTATTGACTTCATTTTCAAAATTCAGATTAAACGTGTCGTTCAGAGTACGTATGATGTTGTTGTATGTATCTCTGTATTTTTTCGGAGCGTAATTTAAATAAGGTCTAGCTATTGTGTCAAACTCCACCAAGGTTTTTAAGTAGTCAATCTTAAGTTCGTTTATAAACGTTTTCAACGTCAAATCTTCTTGACGTGCTGCCGTGACTAGATTGTTTACAACAGTATTAGCGGTTTCATCCATTGTTTAATGTCTATATCTTACCTCTAAGTTATTACACAGCATTGTGCGCAATAGTCCATTCAGGAATTGAATAAAAAAAAGAAAACTAAACAAAAGAAAATAAAGAGGACGTGGATGGACCCTCGGTCGGGGAGGGGAGGGGGGTTAAAGTAGGCTCGGTCGGGGGGGGGGGTTAAAGTAGACCATCTATCGTCTATGATTTCGAATCGACTATTAATATGGCCACCTTTACGGCAAAAGATAAGGAGAACGCGTCAAAATTTGCGCACTACAACGACACAATACGGGTTTTGAAAGCTATGTACAAGAAGGCGCCACATATCGTATCTTGGTTAAGTATCGAAACGCGACCAGCCACGCAACGCGATTATTATTTTCCTGATAAATTGGCGCCGTTTGCTCGCGTCATTACCGTTACTGTGACAAAAGACGCATGCGAACGAATCAGTTGCAATCCGTATAAAGAGGACGGCATATGCACAGACAAGGACGTGGCATCCTATTATCGAATCGGAGACGGCGGCGATTACGGTGTACAGTGTCAGCCTGCATGCTTTAACCTAGCCGCTGTACCTAAATTCAATACTGAAATGAAACAGCGCGAACCAGACACGCCACTGTTGGCATACAACGAAAAGGAATGCGCGTGTAAACGTGAACACGCACCTATGCGAGCGTGGTTGGAGAAACCGTGGCATCGACACGATGCACATTTTAAGCACCGCGTCAATGATATGCCTACTGGATACACGCGAGTGCCCGATCCATGTAACGTGCTGGGTACAGGCTACACGTATGTGAGTAACCCCACATACTGCAATTACTTTGATCGTTGTTTTGACACAGAGACAGGCGACTGTGAATTGGTAGGTGAGTTTAACCAATCTGTTGATTTGTTAGTGGGCGTTGCACTGTTGGACACAGTCAAGTCATTGTACCGTCAAATTACTACCAGTAACCCATTACCGTTGCCACATAATTTACCAGCTATACCTTCATCCGACAATATGGAATCAAAATACGTGTTGGATTTATGGAAAAAAGAAACCAACTCAAATTTCAAAATACCCGAAACATATGATTCCTTAGGTGCGTTACATGACATGTTTGCATCACAAGAAGGAAACACACAACGCGCTAAACGTTCCGTTTTAAAGCCCGATACTGAGGACGAAAGTCGCGCAAGCTGGACAGAAAAGGCTAAGGCGCTTCTCGTAGGCCTGTTGAAGATGATCTGCACCGACCCCGAATTCCACATGCAGATCGGATTTGACATTACGTTGGACAAAATTATGGATCTGTTATCAAAACAAATGTTACGTATGTCGGAAACATTTGCAAAAATGGCCACCAATCAGATAATAAAAGCTTCAATGCGAAACATCACCACGCAAGCTGCTACCATTTCCATGCAGTTGGCTATGCGAAAGTATATTGTTGGTTACGTCTTTTCCTCTGCGGCAAAGACGGCTATGCGCGCCGGTGCAATAGCGTTGGGATATGTTGGAGTGGCTCTTCTTGTGTTGAGCATTGTAAGCACCGTACTCACGTTTGCCGACCCTTACAACATGCAAGCCATGGAACCGGGCTACTTGCCAAAGCGGTTGTACACGGATGCGGAGCAATCGTTACGTGAATCGTTAAACACGAGTAAAACAGATTTTACGTTTGAGCAGTTGCGTGCTATCATTTTAACGCAGGACGAAAACGCGAGCATCTGTGTGCAGCTTTTCTCTGATATGTACTTGTATTTGAATTCATTAGATGTTAATTCCGACGGTACTCGTATTGAAAAGGGCGAAAGGGTTCTGGTAGAAGACTACGACACTAACAGTGATGCATGGGACACGGTACGTAACAGCAGCGTGGCCGAATTATTCAAATTTAACCCTGCAAGGTTTTTACACTTTCATGACAGATTCTTATGCCGTAGTCAAACTGTATATTGGTTTAAATCTTATAGCGGGATACCGATCGTATTGTCAGTGCTGAGTTTGGTGTCAGGATTATATTTGCTGTGCGCAGTATTTCTTATTGTCGCTTTAGTAATGTTATGTTGCGCGCAAATGACAGCTGGTGGAAGTGCTGATTTTTTAGTTGACATACCTGACAAGATGGTGCGTAAAACGGAATATAGTACTGGCCGTAAATACTATAAGGTATGATAAAATAAAATACTATAAGATACGATTGGTGCAAGGCCGCAAAGTCCATTAGGACGCGACGAGAGGCAGAGACAACCTGCGCGCACTGAATTTTAGAACAGACCTGTCAAAGAATCGGTGTCAAGCTGATTAATAAGTTGCCAAAAAGTATTAAACCTATCAATAATTTAAATGTGTTCGTCTGAAACACCTTTTTGTGTCGAATGCATTTTACTCTCTGGAAGAGTTCCTGACGAGCCGCTGGGCTGAATAATTAAGAAATATATTTAACAAACCCAATGCAGATGCTGGACAGAACACACGAGCGAATGCGTGAGTGATTGTCGACCAGTGTAAGTCTGCGTATAGCGACTGAGTTGCTGGACTCACTAAATGGTATCAAATAATGACGATTGCGATGCAATTTTATATATTGTGAACTGCGCAATAAAGATTGTTCTATTCTATTCTATGGCGAACTAAAATCAATTACAGATAAAAATAATATGGATTGCGAATTAAGATCGTCTTATTTTTAGTACCGGGGCGAAGGGTTCAAGATGCGTTGTTCGACCGGTTTATCGTTGGCATACGAGACAGCTTGCAAGATTAGGAATGAGGCCATATACTCTACTGAATCGGAAGAGTATACAAATACATTTGCGAAATCTTCTAATTGAAACTCACACACCTCGTCACTGCCGTACTGCCGCTTCATCAATTGTACATTACCAAATTTAACTTTTGTTGTCTCGTGTTTTTTATCATATGTGACTTCAGGATCGAAACCTTGCAACAGAATCTGGTGCAACACCGGCACGTCTTTGAACGTATGCACCGATTCGTGTATGTAATCGTATAACGATAGTATTGAAGCTTTATCACTTAACCATGTGTTGAGGAAAAATGACCTACTAATGTTGTTTAACATCAAATACTCGATAGTCCGCCTGACGCATTCACCACGAAACTTTCCTGGAAATTTAGACGCAATGGTCGATACAAAATTTTGGATCTGAACCTTGTCCACTACTCTATCGGTGCCATCTTGACTATAATCCTTGTCGTGATCATCAATTCTCAAAAAGAGCGGCAAATTGAGCGGTTCTAACGCGTGCGCAACCACCTGAGTACTCACGATACCGTTAGCCGATTTGAAAAAGACACGTTTGTGATAAATGCCAAATATTTGCGCATGATTATTGCAAATATAAGGTACAACTTGATCACCGCACGTGCTGGCTTCATGGAACACACATTGCTCAGTGCGTATAGCGTCCGTACAATCGAACGCTCCACGATAATTACTTCTGAACATTTTTTTAGTAGAGTGGCAGGGGGGGTTTCTACTCTATATTAACTTATATAGTATGGAGGAGGAAGGCATTTTACGTTTCCAAAGCATGTAGAATGGGCATTAAACGAGGAGTAGATTCGTTACGTACCGCATTTTCAACTGGCTTATACAACAATAAAAAACTCACTGCTAACGATGTGCAAGTGTACGTGGACGGTGACAACCTGTTGTATAAGGGCTTTGTACTCTCGGCTAGACGCAGCACGGACGCAGAATGGAGCATAGCAAGTCACGGTGTGAGTTTCTTGAATAATCTAATAACTGCACTGGCGGAAAATCTGGGTATATCAACGCGACTGGCACGACGTGTTACGGTGGTGTTGGACGCTGATCAGCGTGTTGTCAACAAAGAATGGCGCATTGATCACAACCCTTTTGACCGAGAACGACTGCGCTCAACATACTGCAAGATGTGCGAAAGTCAAGGTTACAACGTGCAAGTGCTACAAGAAGGCGAGGCCGAACTGAAAATGTACCTGCAACGGGATCGGTCGGTGCGACTCAACGTGTTTGTGAGCTGTGATTCCGACATGTTTTCCATCTGCTACGGACATAAACCGATTGTCGTGGGCACCAGTAACTTTTTCAACAGACAAACGCACACAGAGCCTATGTCGTTTATAGATCTGAACCGAGCATCTTCCTGTCGCCTCATGATGCATGACAATAATTTACGGTATACAGACGATATATGTGATTATGTGCGAGACTCTTGTCTAGTGTTGCAAAATACTCGTGAGAAGTACTACCTGTTCGGCATGGACTATAGTGCGGATTTTGTGGGCTATACGATGACAGCGTTTCAAACATTTGCTGCACTCTGTGGCACTGATTTTACTGAGGCCATGTTTACGCCTACGATGGCACGCGAAGTGCTGTCGGCCACAAGAGATCAGATTGAGTTTATCAACAATCAAGGGAATGACATTGTCAGGTTAACTGCGGCCATGCTGTTAGTGGCTATTCAAAATGGTGCCACATTATCCAGGTCTAGTGTTTACAACAACCTAAAGGTAGTAGACTCTCCGGCAGAGTTTTATCGTATTCTGACTGACAACACGGAACAGTACATCAAATATATACGTACGGGTATCATGGACGGTCGCACTATGGAGCACGTTAACATGAACCAAGCGCTGCGTACGATGATAGCTGACATCTACCAACGCACGATGGAACACTGCAACAGTATGGCTAAATATAAATGGCTCCACCAAGATGAAGATGACAAGAAGTTAGTGATTTGGATAAAAAAACAGAGAAACCTCTACGCTCCGATTCAAAATATGACACCAGCAGCAGCTATCGACAGAGTCAGAGAGGCAGCACCAATATCAGGAGCAACAACGACAGTGGACACCAAACACGACTTGGATTTGAACATTCTGAGTCCGGAACAGATCTACGAATTGGAGCGAGCCACACTGAATATAAATTTGGACACACGTTATTGGTCGACTGAAATAGAATCATTGGGAATGTAAATAATAACTTTAAAAAAAAAATAAAAACGATGTTTTTCTTCATTTGTGTTTTTCTTTATTATTTCCAAAGAGAACATAACTAACTTTCAAAGTTCGTAATTTAAACTAAAATTAACTAACTTTCAAAGTTAACAAACTTCAAAGAAAGTCGTAACATCTTGGAACAAGAAAGTCGTGTGAACTGAAAATTACTGAACTTAACAACACAAAAAATCATGAGTTTACGGCTATTAAATTATATAAAGAATTTCCTTATAATTTATGAAAACTAGAGGTGTAACAATTTTAAAAAACTATATGCAACTACAGTATTTATTAGAAGAATGTTTATAAAAATTGAAGGTTGTTTAAAAAATAAAGCTTATGGGGGCGATTATCATTATTATTAAAGAATGCAATTGTTAGATTACAAATTCAAATTAATTCAAAGCGTTTCATAGTCGTTAACCGACAAAGCTGTATTGTACATAGCCAATAATGAAATTAGTAAATAAATCACTCTGGAATCACGGTCTGTTTCAGACATCTAGCAACTGGAATAAGATCCAAAACGATTGCAGAGTCATAGGTAAAATGTTTCTGCCGAGTGACCAGCACGTAACCACCCGGTTGTTCATCCCCAAATTTCCCATCTGCTGCCTTCTCTCCCTGTTCGACAGTCTCACTTCTCCTACTCGCAGGTCAAAACGCCGTCCAGAGGAGCAACCACTTAGGTTGGCACTTTTATGACGGTCTGTGTCGGACCTCACGGATCGAACCTCCTACACCCATAATGGGATAATGTTGTATCCCCCACGGATAGAGTTTGACATGGGTTTGTCAATAGTTCACAATACAGGCTGTGAAGCTTGAAACTGGCGCATCACTATTAATTTCACAAATAATGTTTCTGAATATGTATAGTCTTAATAGAGTATAGTATAGAATTACTATAGTATAGAACAGATTTTGGCTGAACTCATAACCAGTTAAGATTTGCTAAATGTAAATAACATATAGCATGTCGTTTTTATTTTTCATAATGTATACTAAATATGTAAATAGCATATAGTAACAAATTCAGCCGATTAATAAACTAAATGTTTTTTATACAGGGTGTAACAAAACTCTTTAAACAAACTTTAGGCTATTGTTCCTTGGGTGAAATGAAGCAAAAAACATAATACAACAAATGGTCTATCTCATTCCGTTTACTGTCTGTATATCAATATGTGTTTTTTACTATTTAAAATGTTTAAAAGCAAATTACAAAGAAACTAATCGTTTTACGAAAAAATACCAAGATAGATAATTGTTAGTGCTTTTAATAAGAATTAAAACTACACCTTATTTTTTAAATGAAACAATAAACAACAAAACTACAACGATTTTTTTGTAAAACTGTACAGCCTCACTTGCACCTGTGGGACAAAAAAAATCGAGTGGTTTTATGAAAAAATACCAAGATAGGTAATTGATAGTGCTTGGTAGTTTGCACAGTAGTGGAAGGCCTGCATTTGGCCATGTTTGTGTAATGGTGGATGGAGGGATATTTAGTATCGCGTGTTTGTACTGTATACGTATAAAATATGGTAAAGCTGGTTGTGGCCATGTTTGTGTGTATTGTGGATGGGAGAGCGGTTAGTACAGTAGTACTGTCTATGTATAAAATATGGTAAAGCTGGTTGTGGCCATGTTTGTGTGTATTGTGGACGGGAGAGCCGTTTATAGTATTGTCTAAGTGATTTTTATATATGGAAAAGCTTTCTGGGGCCATTTTTATGTGTTCGGTGGAAAAATGAATGAAATTGACATAACATAACCTAACTAAACCTAACCAAAGTTGTAGTATTGAACTAACGGAAAAGATCCAATCAATGCTGATAGCTAAAATAATAGTAGGCATACGCCAAACAGTCGTCCGAGAGCTTATTTGAAACCAATCACCGTTAGATAGCAGCTTAAGCGAGCGTCTACAGCAAACATGCATTACTATGGAAAGTCTGATTATTTATAAAGTAATGGCTGATTTATAGTATTGTCTAAGTGATTTTTATATATGGAAAAGCTTTCTGGGGCCATTTTTATGTGTTCGGTGGAAAAATGAATGAAATTAACATAACATAACCTAACTAAACCTAACCAAAGTTGTAGTATTGAACTAACGGAAAAGATCCAATCAATGCTGATAGCTAAAATAATAGTAGGCATACGCCAAACAGTCGTCCGAGAGCTTATTTGAAACCAATCACCGTTAGATAGCAGCTTAAGCGAGCGTCTACAGCAAACATGCATTACTATGGAAAGTCTGATTATTTATAAAGTAATGGCTGAAGCCATGCCTTCAATCATAGTCATGTACCCTTGAATAGGTCAATAAGACGACATTCATCATTTGTGACGTTGCACCACTACAGTCAATGCAGAAATGAAATGAACCCAGGTTTGACGGTTGTTTACTAAGAAACTAAGAGACCTTGTGAAAAATCTAACTAAAATATTAATTTCCTCGTTTAATTGTAACTTATATGCATGTAACTTATATAGTTTCTATCCAAGCTGGAACAAAAAAAGTACCAGAATTTAAAATAGTTTTTAATGCGCATTTTTTAACAACTTAAGAATTTTATTACTGAGGCATATGCTGCTGTCAAAAGAAAGCAATCTTTGTTCATCTTTCCTCTGTGGTGCGCACCACACTAACTGAATGGGCAGTGTCCGACTTGCACAAACATTTAGAAAAAACAAATTTAAAGAGATATTTGAGTGGAGCATATTCTCCTGAATCTGAATACTCAATTAGGTTTGAGAGGTCAGCATTTTGAGGAATTATTAAAAAATTAACAAATAATTTAGACTAAAACACTTCAAGTTTCAAAAACTGTTCAAGAAAGTATAAGATGTTGTTTCTTGCCCAGTAAAAATGCAAAAACATGTACTGAGGAATTTTGGGCTAAACGGCCAGGCGTAAAGATAGATCCTCTTGTTTTCAACTCGAGGTAGTTAATTACGCCATTGGTTATTCAAATATAATTACAGTGTGAGGCAGTCCATTAATTTTGTTAGCCAAAATCATTAAAATATTTCTAATACATCAAAATACAGCTTAGTGCATGGGCAATCTGAACTCCACTGCTAAATTTGAATATTTTGAGAGCAAATGAAAACATTTTGAATGCAAATCTTAAAATACCTTGATAAAAGAAAAACAATAGCAAACATTTCTATCTCAATCGTAGCAGCGTTTCTCCCCACCCCTAATAGAAAAGTAAATAAATAAACAGTAATAATATTAAAATGCCACATCATTGATATTTATTAAAGGAAATAATAAGGATAATATTAAGCTAATTAGGAATTTGCAAAGCAATTTCATTCTTGATCAAATGAAAATTGTTTGAAAATAACTGTTTAATTTGGATACACGTGATTGTATGTCCGATGATAAACAAAACTAATATATAACGGAATCTGTCGCGACCGAGAAAACCAAACCCCAACAAATCATTCTCCCCAAAGTTCATCACCACTCCTCCCAACGAAACCCGTCTTTCTCATGAGAATGTTTTGGCGCAGTGATAAGCTCGTCCACATGTATATATGGACACTTGTCTATCAGAATAATGACAAATTTTCAAAGCGATCAGCTGATAACCACCAGCAGTTAATTTGTCATTGGGCTATTAAGTAATAACACTTTCTAAGGAATAGTCTGCCTTAGTTTGTAACAACGTATCATCTAGACTCATTCAAAATCCATATTCACCCAAATATTGACAGCCGCTTTAGAATGAGTAAATATATATATTTATAAAGATGTGCCTGAGTTTGAATCTATTTATAACTGCCACTAAGGCATATGCTGCTGTCAAAAGAAAGCAATCTTTGTTCATTTTTCCTCTGTGGTGCGCACCACACTAACTGAATGGGCAGTGTCCGACTTGCACAAACATTTAGAAAAAAACTTAAATTTAAAGAGATATTTGAGTGGAGCATATTCTCCTGAATCTGAATACTCAATTAGGTTTGAGAGGTCAGCATTTTGAGAAATTATTAAAAAATTAACAAATAATTTAGACTAAAACACTTCAAGTTTCAAAAACTGTTCAAGAAAGTATAAGATGTTGTTTCTTGCCCAGTAAAAATGCAAAAACATGTACTGAGGAATTTTGGGCTAAACGACCAGGCGTAAAGATAGATCCTATTGTTTTCAACTCGAGGTAGTTAATTACGCCATTGGTTATTCAAATATAATTACAGTGTGAGGCAGTCCATTAATTTTGTTAGCCAAAATCATTAAAATATTTCTAATACATCAAAATACAGCTTAGTGCATGGGCAATCTGAACTCCACTGCTAAATTTGAATATTTTGAGAGCAAATGAAAACATTTTGAATGCAAATCTTAAAATACCTTGATAAAAGAAAAACAATAGCAAACATTTCTATCTCAATCGTAGCAGCGTTTCCAACCAATCTTTCTCCCCAAAGTTCATCACCACCCCCCCCCCTCCCAACGAAAACCGTCTTTCTCATGAGAATGTTTTGGCGCAGTGATAAGCTCGTCCACATGTATAGGCCTATATAAAGGCGTGCTTTTCTTTGCACATTCAGTTTCATTCTATCACTAGTTGAACACTGAACGTTCGCAGTCTCTCGCTGGCCATGGAAGAATTCGACGTAAGTACTTTTGATTGTTAACCTTTTCATATTTGAAACGCTAAACAAATGTTAGACTTCAGCAATGTATTGTCTGCGTTCCTTTTTTATTTTGTACTAGCTGTACCCGCCCGCTTCACGGGTCATAATATTGAGTTTTGATTGTATCATTGAAATGTGCAGCAACCTTTCAGTTTACACAGTATCCAATTTACAACAGCTGATGTTTTGTGTAGTTTACTACTGTACTCAATTATTTTTTATTTTGAAAGTTTTTGCCTACCACAATTTTATTCTATTTGTTTTTACTTAACAGCTGTTAATCAAATAAATCAATCAATTAATATAGCTTCACAAGAAATCAAAACATAAAACTATAAACAGTATAATTTTGACATATTTAAAACCCACAGCTGATATTCTTTTTATATTTGACTTATTATACCTTCATGCATCCTGCTATTTGATTAACATTGAAACTTTAGAAGTCCAAAGGATGGAGCCCTGAGGGATTAAAGAAACAGGAATAGGACAGAAACCTTCCCTGGTGTATATAGAACAACTTCCCCAAGTTTCATGGCGATCGGCTGGACGGTTTGGTAGCGCATAAAGGATAGACAGACAAACAAACATACATTGGATTTCATATATATATATATATATATATATATATATATATATATATATATATATATATATATATATATATATATATAGACAATATTAAAAAAACAATAGAAATTTTACGATGAAAAAATTGCACAGTACGCAATGAATTGCCTTTTTTTTACTTTTCTATATTTATAAAAGAGGATGTTTATATATATGTTTGAGACAATATTAAAAAAACAATAGAAATTTTACGATGAAAAAATTGCACAGTACGCAATGAATTGCCTTTTTTTTTACTTTTCTATATTTACAAAAGAGGATGTTTGTATATATATGTTTGAAGTGTATGCGCCGCCAAACTGTCGAACCGATCGCCATGAAACTTTAGGATGTTGTCCTGTATACACCCGAAATGGTTTCTGTGAAGTTTGATGCAGATCCGTTCACAGGGTTCCGCTCCACGGGCTCCTAAAGATCCCATGTTATTCAAATGGAGAATCTGAATTGTTTACAAAAAACATATGACTGTGCGATTTAATGTAGTTTCACATGCCATAAGCAGATTGAAGTTCTCACAACAACAGTACTGTATATGTTTTGATTTATTGTAGTTCTACATTTCGCCTTGAGAGTGTAGCATGGTTTTTTCTATAATTCTTTTTATTGCTTTATTTTGGTATGTCAATGAAAAATAAAAGGCGAGACAACGTCCGCCGGGTTCCGCTAGTACCTATATATGTTACTAGGGGACACCCCTGCATGCTTCGCATGCCAACCCCGATGCTCGCTGCAATTGATACACCTCGGCCTTCGGCCTCGGCATGTAACTATTCAATACAAAAAATAGGAGATTAACTATATAACATAAAATCACAATATTAAATTTGGTTACAGTATCTCACTCACACTAATTGCTTTGCCACCTATTTAGCCTATTTCAAGAGTGTTCATTTCATTTATTTTTGTTTAACGGCTGAAGATTAAACTCATAGTAAAATATTAAATAGTATAATGTCAAACATTCAAAATAGACATGTTTATTTATTTACAAAACAGCTGTTATTAATTTACTAAAATCAACCCAATGTTATCCTTATGGACCAATCTTTTAAGGGTGCTTTATACCCCTTAGGAGTGCTTTATCAAGATGAAAATGCTTTAGTTGTCCTATTTAAGTTCTAAAGAAACAGTGTACAAAATTTCAGCTCTCTACCTACATGGGAAGTTGGAGAATTAGTGATGAGTGAGTCAATCAGTGAGGGCTTTGCCTTTTATATATATAGATGAGCCGAAAAGCGGTTTTTGAAAGTCCCTACGTGTGTGTGTGTGTGTGTGTGTGTGTGTGTGTGTGTGTGTGTGTGCGTGCGTGCGTGCGTGCGTGCGTGCGTGCGTGCGTGCGTGCGTGCGTGCGTGTGTACGTAAGTACTTTTGATTGTTAACCTTTTCATATTTGCCGAAAAGCGGGTTTTGAAAGTCCCTACGTGTGTCTGTGTGTGTGTCTGTGTGTGTATGTGTGTCTGTGTGTGTGTCGGCGTGTGTGCGTGTCGACGTAAGTACTTTTGATTGTTAACCTTTTCATATTTGCCGAAAAGCGGGTTTTGAAAGTCCCTACGTGTGTCTGTGTGTGTATGTGTATCTGTGTGTGTGTCTGCGTGTGTGCGTGTGCGTGTGTGCGTGCGTGCGTGCGTATACAAGATGAACGCTCTCTGACTCATACACTTGAATCATACACTATCACAAAATGTTTTCAAGTTAGTCTTGTTTCATATTTTGTTTTTTCTTCTTCATTTGCAGGACCTAATCCAGTGCCCTTACAACCCTCACCATAAGGTGAAGCGGTCCAGTTTGCCTTACCATCTAACATTGAGATGCAAGCCACCGCCAGGGTACATTAAATGCCCGTACGATCCAATGCATCTCATAAAAAAAGAAGATAAGGATACCCACTACTGCACCGGGAGAGAGAAGTGGGAAAATGTGATGGGTAGCATGTAAATTGTTGCTAGTGTCATTGATTTTATACACAAATAGATTTCTGTCATTTATTTTATATACAAATAGATTTCCCATCCAATGTTAAATTTTGAGTCTCAAAATATCAGCCGTTTTTGAGGTCCATTGTGGAGCGCTAGTGTAGTCCCATGTATATGTAATGCAGTTTAAACCAGCTGTGGTTGCGGGCCACACAAACTAACAAAATCACTGCCACAAATATTCCTATTAGATGGTTTATCTATGTAGGTTTATATAATCAACTAGGGGACACCCCTGCACGCTTCGCATGCCAACCCCAATGCTCGCTGCGCTCGATACACCTCGGCCGCATGTCAATTGATTCAGTACAAAAATCGGTATATTAACTATATAACGTAAAATTACAATATTACATTTCGGTACAGTATCTCACTACACTAATTGCTTTGCCACCTATTTAGCCTATTTCAAGAGTGTACATTCCATTTATTTTTGTTTAACAGCTGAAGATTAAACTCATAGTAAAATATCAAATAGTATAATGTCAAACATTCAAAATAGACATGTTTATTTATTTACAAAACAGCTGTTATTAATTTACTAAAATCAACCCAATGTTATCCTTATGGACCAAGTGCATGTTCGTGATGGAGCAGTGCGGTATTGAACCAGATTTGATTATCAAATCTTCACAGGCAACACCGCGTAATCTGGACATAAGGTTTATTATCGACATGGATGGTTTTTGTGTAGGCGGTCGATTTTACGCAAAGGAACTGGGCGTGTGCGATATTAAATATAGTCATGTTTCAGTATACCATTTTTGCACCTCTCATTTGAACAGTATAGCTAGTAGATCGGACTACAAAACTATAAACTATACAACACGGTTTGTGCATGGATTGTCCATGAACGAAGATTTACCAGGGGACCTCCCACAAGAGGCATTGGCAACGATAGTCGCATGTTTATCAAAAGATGCACAAGACGAAGGGCGTCTAATAGCATACAAAGGTGGACATATTGAACGTGACGCTATTGAAGCAGCTGGCTATTTCAATCATGTCAATTTGGAGCATTACAATCTTGTGCGGGTGCCGAAGTTTGACAAAATATTATCGGAACTACCAAACCTACGCAGTCTTGTGAATGAATATTCCTGCGGCAGACACAAGGCACTGAAGAATGGATACAAGACTGCACACTGTTCCGCGGTTGAAGTAAAAGTGTTTTTTATGTACATATTATTAAATATTTAACTTTCTTCAATTTAGAATTGTATCGGATCAGATGAGTTGAATTTATACTATACTATCCTAATTATAATATTAACTAACTTACATAGATTAGTTTGTCAATTTAAATCCTACTGGCAATCATTAATTTCATTTTTGGTAGTAATCGATCATGAACTACTACTACTTCTTTAAACTTCGATACATGATTTATATGTTTAAGGGTGCTTAAACATATAAAGAATATGAAAGATTATGAAAATTATCTTCTTCTAGACATTATTAGCTAAATATGCATTTTGACAAACGCACTAAGTTCGAACGCACATCAGGGGCCTTACAGGCTTTACCCTAAAAGGATAAACGGGGATTAACAGTAGATCAGTCATGCGATTATGAGGACTCAGGACCTGCAGGTCCAATTGCACAATTGTGGTGAGGGGAAGAACGACAACGTAGCGCGTGTCACAAATATGACGTCTCGTCAGGGAGAAAATCTGTGACGTGTAAAATTTTACAGTCTACAGTGGTAAATTTGGAGCCGAAATTCAAAAAGGCCAAGGTAAACTACTACCATATTGTTTTGCTCTTGTTTTGTCTGACATAATTTAATTCAATATTAACATCAAAATTAAAAAAAACTATAAAAACGTATAGATTACTTAAACCTACGCATTTGGAAATTAAATTGATAGAATTATTGAGAGAAACTATAACTATACATGTTAGTTCATAAAAATCATTTTGTAAAATAATATGTAAACTCTTATCAGTTTTGTTATATGTGTTAAATGTTTTAACTACTCAAATGTCTATAAAATAATATGTAAAGTCTTATCAGTTTTGTTATATGTGTTAAATGTTTTAACTACTCAAATGTCTATAAAATAATATGTAAACTCTTATCAGTTTTGTTATATGTGTTAAATGTTTTAACTACTCAAATGTCTATAAAATAATATGTAAACTCTTATCAGTTTTGTTATATGTGTTAAATGTTTTAACTACTCAAATGTCTATAAAATAATATGTAAACTCTTATCAGTTTTGTTATATGTGTTAAATGTTTGGTCTTTTGAACTTTGGATCTGCCTCCAGTTAACGGCCCTCCGCCCTTTATGTTATGTTATGTTATTATGTAAAATTAAACTTAGCTATTGTCTTTTAGACTACTTAATAACTTTAAATAACTATATTTATAAGTATTTAATAATAATAAGTATAATAATATAATAAGTAAATATTAAATAACAAGTATTTATAACTACTTAAATACTAACTTAGTCTTGTCTTTAGTTATTTATTTGTGTTTATAACTACTTAAATACTAACTTAGTCTTGTCGTTAGTTATTTATTTGTGTTTAATTGTTAATTTGATGGTTAGTATGCCTATTTCTGATTTTTAAGGCAGTGAAGCGCTCCAAGATTAATTATACAAACTCGTTGTATTTTCTTGTGTGTGCACAACATGATTGATTTTCTCTTAAATTAAAGCTATTCATTTATAAAGCTTAAACTTGTGTGTTCTGATTTTTTTGTCATTACCTACCTAGATGCAATTGAGAATAAGGTAAACAGGGGAAATTTTGTATTATAAACATTTTATCTTGAGCAGGTTCGATCTAACCATTGAAATCCAAAGGCCTGGGTTGAAAATATATCTTGTATATGGTAGTAGGGAGCCAGGTCAGTATTTTCTTTTGGGAGCAGGAGTCATGTTCCTTGTTGAGCCCTGCACGATAGAATTAAGTTTTTAAACTTTTCTTTTCCAATTCTGTAATATAAATCCATTAATATTATTGATTATGTTTAAATGTTTTACAAGTACCTGCAAGTGTAGTGATGGTACAAGTGTACCTGCAGGGCTTGGTGCGGGGGGCGGATGGACAGTTCTGCCTGTTTGGAGTGTCTCTGCTTTAGGGTTCCTAATTTTAACAGCAGGTGGGGGGGGGGGCAAACTTCTGGTTGATCTGCCTCAGGTACCTGAAAACAGAATTGTTATGAAAATAAAATTTTATAATTTTTATTTGCAACGAGTCACACTATTTACGATAGAATTAAGTTTTTAAACTTTTCTTTTCCAATTCTGTAATATAAATCCATAATTTTTATTTTTTTTTTTTTATTTTTTTACAACAACAACAATATCTTTATTCATCTCAAAAATTACATATGTACATATAGCTTCCACCACAAAAACATAATATAAGTAACAATTACAATAATTAACAACAAATCACATACAGTCAAGTACAGAACAAACAATAAAATCCTTCTTATACAAACACATAAATATACAATACCAAGTCTGACCTAGAATATTGAAAAGGAAACTAAAAAGAAAAAAGAAAAAACTTCTGCTGAGAAAATAAAGATGATGTAAACCTCCAAGGCTAAGCCTGTGTGGAGGAACTCTTAATATTGAAATTTTGTTAATGCTGTTGACCTAACAATGACACATAAATAATAATTTTACAATAAGATTTAATTTATAATGCTCCAAACTGTACATCAGAAAACATATTTTGTTTGTATAAAATACATATCAATATTTATTTTTAGAGCCTTTATATTCAATGAAAAACTGTACTATGGCATTTTACTTAAAAAAATTATTAAGAGTTATCTAATGTTTCAATATATTTTCAAAATGGTATACAAATGTGAATGTATGAAACATTTAAATGTGAATTATTTACGTATTTAGATAATTTTCTACTGTAAAATTTGTGTGTAACCATTTCCTAATTTTATTTCCAAACATATGAACATTCTCTATCTTTCTTAATTCTGCAGGTATCATATTGAATAAATATGGTGCTAAATAGTTAAAAGATTTTTTATAAAACGTGCTTACCGGTCTTGGAACATAAATAGCTTCATTTTTTCTTAATTTTGATCTGTAAACATTACTTCCACTGCTGCCTTTGCTTCTGATAAAAAATATTTTTAACACCTTATACACATATAAATGTCTAAGTGGAAGAATTCTGAAAGAGGAGAACAGTGGAAAGGATGGTTCACGTCTTGGTTTTTTTGCTATCAGTCTCATATACTGTTTTTGTATTGTAATGAGTGATTTTAAGTTTGAGTAGTACGTTCCACCCCAGCATACATTTCTATACTCCAACCTACTGTGAACTAAAAAATGATACAAGGTTCTCAGAACACTACTATTACACATATTTTTAAGGAAATAAAATATTCTAATTATGTTATTTAATTTTTTCCTCAGCTCATTTAAATGTTGCTTCCAGTTAATATTACTATCCAAAGTAACCCCTAAATATTTTATAAAATTTTCTTGAAGAATTTCATTACATTTTGTTTGGCAATAATCATTTTTACAAACGCATTCAATGCACTTATAAATAATTTTGTTTTCAAATAGTGCTTCCCCTCTAAGACTAAAATTAATGAACTTTGTTTTATTTGTACTTAATATCATATTGTTTTTGGTGAACCACCATTGAATTGCCTGAAGATCAAGATTCATGTTATGTTCTATTTCCTTTAATGAATTTCCATGATAGCATAATGCAGTATCATCCGCGAAAGATGTTACCTTACCATACAGCCTCGCGTTACATAAATCATTGATATAGACTAGGAATAAGACTGGACCGAGCACAGATCCCTGTGGTACACCATACTTCATTTCAACTGAATCACTCAATACCCCATTAATTTTTACACACTGCCTTCTGCCCCTCAGGTAACTATCAAACCATCTCAAGACTACTCCCCTCACTCCAGCATTATGTAATTTTTCTAATAAAATGTCATGGTCAACCGTATCAAACGCCTTTGTTATGTCCAAAAAAAGTCCACTTACTTTATATCCATCATTAATTCCATTAGTTACTTTACTATTAAATTCAACAAGAGCCTGTTCTGTGTTTAGTCCTATTCTGAAACCATATTGATTTTTGCTAAAAAAACCTTTATTTTCAAAAAAATTTAATAATTTTTGTTTCATTACCTTTTCAAAAATCTTTGAGAAAGATGATAACAGACTAATTGGTCTATAATTATTGCATTCCAATGTGGACCCCTTTTTATGAATCGGAACAACAACAGCAAACTTCAATTGTTCTGGGAATATACCTGATTCGAAACTTTTATTACTAATATGAAGTAAAACATTACTAATTTTATTATATATTTGTTTTATTATCTTGGAACTTATACCATCAATACCAGATGATGTTTTATTTTTCAATGATTCTACAGCTTTAGATAAATCATCAAGAGTAGCTGGTCTCAAAAACATTGATTTAATACTAACAGGTTCATAAAAAAGGTTTCTGTAATATTGAGTGTTAACATTTGGTGGTTTAACTACATGTTCAATTAGCTTTTCCGCTGCACATGAAAAGAAATTATTTAGTTCATTAGCAACTTCATACGGGTCACTAATTACCCTATCTTTGCATCCTAGTTCAATTTTTGTAACTATTTTTGAATTTTGACCTGTAACCTCTTTAATGATATTCCACGTTTTTTTAGAATTTCCCTTACACTCTTCAAAAAGTACACTGTAATATTTTTGTTTCAAACATCTAATCTCTTTTTGTAAATTATTCCTAAACTCATTAAAATGTTTCCTTAATTCTAAATTATTAGGTTGTTCTTTTACCTTTTTAAAAAGGGAATTTCTTGTTTTAATCTTTTTACATGTCGAAATATTTATCCACGGTTTTAATTTAGAAAATGCTAATTTCTTTATGTTGACTATTTTCCTGCAGTTATTTAATTTTTCCTGTAGAATGCCAATAAAAATATCAAAAGCCTTTGAAGCATCGTCTTGAAGAAAAACAGTACTCCAGTCTGTATTATTAAGCTGCTTATCTAGAAGTCTGAAATCTAATCGGTATTTTAACCGAGTGTTCGCAGCCATGACCTTGACCGAGTCAGCTGTTGCACCGCTATTCACTTGTACATTAACAGCTGTCAAACAATGATCCGTTATCTTGCCGTCAATCACGGCGGCTTCGAACCTAACCTTATTTACATTTTTAGTTCGTACAAAGGCATGATCTATACAAGACTGTGAAGTGTCAGTTATTCTCGTGGGTACATTTATTAGTGATAGAAATCCATTAGAAGATATTGTAAGTTTATATTCATCAATTAAAAAGTTATCCTGTTGTAAGTTTAAGTTCATGTCACCTAAAATTATTACACTCACGTTCGATTTAAATTTTATGCCAGATAAGTATAAACCAAGTTCGTCCACAAATAAGTTTTCTGATTGTGATTGAAGTCTGTATATGGCAATTAAAACAAATTCATACTCTAGATATTTAAATGATATAACAATTACATCCGCTGTTTTAAATCTTAAATGTGTATCGATTTGAGTAACTTGATTCATAGTTTTGTGCAAAAAAACTCCTACACCTCCTGCTCTGTAATTTTCGTTAGTTTAAAAAAAGGAATTGTAATCTGGTATTTGATAGAGAGATACCTCTGAACTTTTTATCCATATTTCAGAAAATATGATTATTTTTGGTAAATGGTTTAAAATAGAAATTTCGGCTAAAAATAAATCAAAATTTGCTCGCATGCTTCTAATATTTTGCTGAACTATTACAAAAACCAGTATCTTTATTTAAAAAGTCTATTGTTTCGTATTCACAACTATTCATAAAATGTATGTAATTGAATCATAATATTGCTATTAAAGTTATTTTTGTGCTACCTACATTATAGTTTCTCTAGGTCAGACTGGCAAGTTACAATTGATACTGGTCCTGCATCTTCTTTCCTGAGAAATATCTTTCCCCCCTCTCACCCAGATCCACTTGTAATTCTTCTTGGTTCTAATATCCCGTGCCATAGCCAGCAGCCTTCGCCTCGTAGGTGTCAAAGATTCGTTTATGTATATGGGACTGTCACTTGGAAGCCCCACATGACGAGTTGATAGCTGCCTCTTGATCCTTCTCTTAGCCAACATTGTTTCTGCATCAATCCTCCTCACAAATTTGACTATAATGTTAGGATGACCATTAGAATCTGGTTTCTTACCCAGTAAGTGACACGCATCTATTATGTTATCCTGGACATCCATACCCAGAGCATTTCCTATACTCTTTACAGCTCCTATTACATCTCCATCTTGTACAGGCATACCATGGATCTCCACACTATTTTTTCTTGAGTACTGCTCACTCTCATCTAGCTTATTCTCAAGAAAGTTAACCTTATCTTTTAACAATTTAATTTCAGCCATTTGTTCTTCAATTATTTTCATTAGATCAGCATTTTTTCTGTATTTTTTTGTAGTGCCTTAGTATTGTCATCAAGTTTGTTATGTAGATCTTCATTAGATTTATTAAATTCAGTAATGATATTTTTTTGCTCATCTCGTAAATTGTTTATGGCCTTGATTACATCCTCCAACGTTAGATTGCCTTCGGTAGCTTGGGACTGGAGTTGCATACTACTGCGCCTAACCACACTACATGGCTCACACCTCCAAACGGTTCCTTCACTGTTTATAACTTCATATTTTCTGCTTTACTCATACCAATACAATTTCCATGGAATTGTTTATCACAGTCAAAGCACTTGATAACAATCTGCCTAGATGTAAAAGACTTACTGCACACACCACAAGCAGCCATTTTGAGGTTAGGATGACAACACAGTTTATTGCTTATTTCACTACTAAATTGTACAGTTGATTGTAACTTATAAATATCTTCCTTAGGACTCCTAGAAAGATTATATTTCAATATTAACACACTTAAAAACAATAAAATTAATATTATTGTTTATGTTTAAATGTTTTACAAGTACCTGCAAGTGTAGTGATGGTACAAGTGTACCTGCAGGGCTTGGTGCGGGGGGCGGATGGACAGTTCTGCCTGTTTGGAGTGTCTCTGCTTTAGGGTTCCTAATTTTAACAGCAGGTGGGGGGGGGCAAACTTCTGGTTGATCTGCCTCAGGTACCTGAAAACAGAATTGTTATGAAAATAAAATTTTATAATTTTTATTTGCAACGAGTCACACTATTTACGATAGAATTAAGTTTTTAAACTTTTCTTTTCCAATTCTGTAATATAAATCTTTAATTAATATTATTGTTTATGTTGCGTTGTTTTTTAATTTTAAATATTTATTGCCAATTTATTTAAATTATGTTCTATAAATTATTGCCTATTTAATATATATATATATATATATATATATATATATATATATATATATATATATATATATATATATAACAATTATTAAAGTATTTTTTTAACTGTCTATATATGTCCATTTACAATAAGTATTGCATTTATACAATGATATGATAAACAAAACTAATATATACCGGATTCTGTCGCAACCGGGGAAAAACCCAAACCAATCTTTCTCCCCAAAGTTCATCACCACCCCCCCCTCCCAACAAAAACCGTCTTTCTCATGAGAATGTTTTGGCGCAGTGATAAGCTCGTCCACATGTATAGGCCTATATAAAGGCGTGCTTTTCTTTGCACATTCAGTTTCATTCTATCACTAGTTGAACACTGAACGTTCGCAGTCTCTCGCTGGCCATGGAAGAATTCGACGTAAGTACTTTTGATTGTTAACCTTTTCATATTTGAAACGCTAAACAAATGTTAGACTTCAGCAATGTATTGTCTGCGTTCCTTTTTTATTTTGTACTAGCTGTACCCGCCCGCTTCGCGGGTCATAATATTGAGTTTTGATTGTATCATTGAAATGTGCAGCAACCTTTCAGTTTACACAGTATCCAATTTACAACAGCTGATTTTTTGTGCAGTTTACTACTGTACTCAATTATTTTTTATTTTGAAAGTTTTTGCCTACCACAATTTTATTCTATTTGTTTTTACTTAACAGCTGTTAATCAAATAAATCAATCAATTAATATAGCTTCACAAGAAATCAAAACATAAAACTATAAACAGTATAATTTTGACATATTTAAAACCCACAGCTGATATTCTTTTTATATTTGACTTATTATACCTTCATGCATCCTGCTATTTGATTAACATTGAAACTTTAGAAGTCCAAAGGATGGAGCCCTGAGGGATTAAAGAAACGGGAATAGGACAGAAACCTTCCCTGGTGTATATAGAACAACTTCCCCAAGTTTCATGGCGATCGGCTGGACGGTTTGGTAGCGCATAAAGGATAGACAGACAAACAAACATACATTGGATTATATATATATAGACAATATTAAAAAAACAATAGAAATTTTACGATGAAAAAATTGCACAGTACGCAATGAATTGCCTTTTTTTTACTTTTCTATATTTACAAAAGAGGATGTTTGTATATATATATATATATATGTGTTTGAAGTGTATGCGCCGCCAAACTGTCGAACCGATCGCCATGAAACTTTAGGATGTTGCCCTGTATACACCCGAAATGGTTTCTGTGAAGTTTGATGCAGATCCGTTCACAGGATTCCGCTCCACGGGCTCCTAAAGATCCCATGTTATTCAAATAGAGAATCTGAATTGTTTACAAAAAACATATGACTGTGCGATTTAATGTAGTTTCACATGCCATAAGCAGATTGAAGTTCTCACAACAACAGTACTGTATATGTTTTGATTTATTGTAGTTCTACATTTCGCCTTGAGAGTGTAGCATGGTTTTTTCTATAATTCTTTTTATTGCTTTATTTTGGTATGTCAATGAAAAATGAAAGGCGAGACAACGTCCGCCGGGTTCAGCTAGTACCTATATATGTTATGAGCCGAAAACCGGTTTTTGAAAGTCCCTACGTGTGTCTGTGTGTGTGCGCCTGCGTGTGTGTGTGTGCGTGCGTGCGTGCATGAGCGTAAGCGTGTGTGCGTGCGTGCGTGCGTGCGTGCGTGCGTGTGCGTGCGTGCGTGCGTGTGTGTGTGTGTGTGTGTGTGTGTGTGTGTGTGTGTGTGTGTGTGTGTGTGTGTGTGTGTGTGTGTGTGTGTGTGTGTGTGTCTCTGTGTGTGTGTGTCTCTGTGTGTCTGCGTGTGTGCGTTCGTATACAAGATGAACGCTCTCTGGCTCATACACTTGAATCATACACTGTCACAAAATGTTTTCAAGTCAGTCTTGTTTCATATTTTGTTTTTTCTTCTTCATTTGCAGGACCTAATCCAGTGTCCTTACAACCCTCACCATAAGGTGAAGCGGTCCAGTTTGCCTTACCATCTAACATTGAGATGCAAGCCACCGCCAGGGTACATTATATGCTCGTACTATCCAATGCATCTCATAAAAAAAGAAGATAAGGATACCCACTACTGCATCGGGAGAGAGAAGTGGGAAAATGTGATGGGTAGCATGTATGTGATGGGTAGCATGTAAATTGTTGCTAGTGTCATTGATTTTATACACAAATAGATTTCCCATCCAATGTTAAATTTTGAGTCTTGAAATATCAGCTGTTTTTGAGGTCCATTGTGGAGCGCTAGTGTAGTCCCATGTATATGTAATGCAGTTTAAACCAGCTGTGGTTGCGGGCCACACAAACTAACAAAATCACTGCCACAAATATTCCTATTATATGGTTTATCTATGTAGGTTTATATAATCAACTAGGGGACACCCCTGCACGCTAACCCCAATGCTCGCTGCGCTCGATACACCTCGGCCGCATGTAAGTATTCAATACAAAAATCGGTATATTAACTATATAACGTAAAATTGCAATATTACATTTCGGTACAGTATCTCACTACACTAATTGCTTTGCCACCTATTTAGCCTATTTCAGGAGTGTTCATTCCATTTATTTTTGTTTAACAGCTGAAGATTAAACTCATAGTAAAATATCAAATAGTATAATGTCAAACATTCAAAATAGACATGTTTATTTATTTACAAAACAGCTGTTATTAATTTACTAAAATCAACCTAATGTTAACCTTATGGACCAATCTTTTAAGGGTGCTTTATACCCCTTAGGAGTACTTTATCAAGATGAAAATACTTTAGTTGTCCTATTTAAGTTCTAAAGAAACAGTGTACAAATTTTCAGCTCTCTACCTACATGGGAAGTTGGAGAATTAGTGATGAGTGAGTGAGTCAGTCAGTCATTGAGGGGTTAGCCTTTTTATAGGTATAGCTGCTAGTATATAAATAAAGCTTTTTATTACAATCGTTTATTGCAAACATAACATAAGTTGTGTTATGTTATTATGTAAAATTAAACTTAGCTTTTATCTTTTAGACTACTTAATAACTTTAAATAACTATATTTATAAGTATTTAATAATAATAATAAGTATAATAATATAGTAAGTAAATATTAAATAATAAGTATTTACTACTACTTAAATACTAACTTAGTCTTGTCTTTAGTTATTTATTTGTGTTAATTGTTAATTTGATGGTTAGTATGCCTATTTCTGATTTTTAAGGCAGTGGAGCGCTCCAAGATTAATTATAAAACTCGTTGTATTTTCTTGTGTGTGTACAACATGATTGATTTTCTCTTAAATTAAAGCTATTCATTTATAAAGCTTAAACTTGTGTGTTCTGATTTTTTTTCATTACCTACCTAGATGCAATTGAGAATAAGGTAAACAGGGGAAATTTTTTATTATAAACATTTTATCTTGAGCAGGTTCAATCTAACCATTGAAATCCAAAGGCCTGGATTGAAAATATATCTTGTAACAAGGTGGCGCCCTATCTCTCACCGAGCAAACTTAAGAAAATCTGATCGTTCCCTCCATCTTCAAGGCCCTTTTTCAAGAACCACCCCCCTTCTCCACTGAGCATCCGGATATTTGCATACCACCTTGGGGAAAGGTTGCAAATCAGGTAAGTGGTCGCTTGGTCACCAGGCGCTATAATGTCGTACTCTCACTGGTCGAGTTTGACATGGGTTTGACAAGAGTTCACAATACAGGCTGTGAAGCTTGAAACTAGTGGTACAGGTTACAGTATCTTTGTGATCTGCTTCTTTTGCGAATTATATCTTTAATCGCATTTCACTATTTCTTAAAATGTTCTGGTGTCATGAAATAGTTTAAACAACTAAAATTTTAACAGAAGTAACTCGCCAATGGAAATTGTACCAACCGTCTTGTTTACTCAAACATAAATAATAATCCCTCTCCGTTTCCATGGCAACCTAAACAGCTGACTTTAAGAACCATACATTTCAAGTGCCAACAAGTCACTCTAAAATTCAAAGTATTTTAATGTCATTGAATTTAACGTACATAAGTATTTAAAACATTTAACACATAATCAAAACAGATAAGACTTTACATATTATTTTATAGATATTTGAGCAGTTAAAACATGTACATGTACATATTATTTTACAAAATGATTTTTATGAACCAACATGTATAGTTATAGTTTCTCTCAATAATTCTATCAATTTGATTTCCAAAGGCGTAGGTTTAAGTAATCTATACGTTTGGTGTTTACTGATTGTCCCAGCGGCTTTGAAAGGATTCTTCAACTGAATAAAAAGCACTTTCCACCAAAAGGTATATTAAACGTCTTTTGAACAAATTCAGGTTTTGATTTTTAATTTGCTAAAAGCGTACTATCATGAATGTATTTAAGATAGTAATAATAATAATAAATACTTGCAAATTTGTAAATAATAGCCTACATAAATGTTAGTAAAATTATTTTGTATACTTTGTTATTTTATTGGCGTTGTCAGACTACAATTCCATACACGTAGCTTAATCAACTATTTAAAAAATACATTACTTTAAACGTTTCTGCAGGTAGGGTGCTATTTTCGCTCAAAACTTGACTAACTGAAAATTAGATAAATATAAAACATAAATAATCCTATTACAAAGAACAAATGGTTTCCAATTTTATCGTGGCTAGGGAGATGATTTCTTTAAGTATTATTAAAGCCAAACAACACTGACTAATCACAAACTCTCAAAAATCATAAGACCAAGAAATTTGCTATAAACATTCATTATAGGCTATAGCCATATACTAAGAGGGGATTTGTCAACATTTTTACTAAAAAAATCTAAATTAAGGCAGATAACTAATATCCCAATACTAGCAAATCATTGTTACCCTAACAATGAGAACGCTTATGACGTGCACGGTTGACACTGTTGCACACTTGACATTAGAGGTTATTTTTTTAACAGTGTACTGAAACAATGTTAAGCATGCAATACGAAGAAAAATAACAAAATTACACGAGTGAGTGAAATGAGCGTAGACAGTAACAGGGTTTTGCACACTTAGCGTGCTGCGTTATCCCCTAGTTTAAGGAAAAATTAGGTTTTGGATTTAAGAAAAAATTAGGTTTTGGATTATTACTATTATTTTTTACAGTATTAAATGGGTAAAAAATGTTTAAAGGAACTTACAAGTGGAGCATCAAACTATAGGTATTTATCTCAAAAATTACATTTTACCTTTACATCTTGGAAGAAGCAACGTTTAAGGGTTCTGCCCCCCCCCTCCCCCAAATAAAAAGAAGCCCCAAAACCCAAAATTGAGTACCAATGTCAAACTAATACACTCAAGTGGGGTTCAAAATAAAAGTATTTTTCTCTTAAATACTAATTTACCATCAGATTTGTGAAAAGCCTATGTTTAGAGGTTCCGCTGCCCCAAAAACCAAAATTAATGGTCATACTGGTAAAAAACCTTGACGAGGCAGAGGGCCGATCTTTCTCACGAGGCGACATGCCGAGATCCACAAATGGACTGTAGCAGTATCTTGGTGAGGCCGCAAGCCAAACTTTCCCCCGCGAGGCCGTAGGCCGAGTTCCATAACTGCCTGTAGAAGAGCGTCTTGGCGAGGCCGTAGGCCGAGCTCCTCCACGAGGCCGCAGGCCGAGTTCCACAAATGGGACTGTAGCAGAGTGTCTTGGTGAGACCGCAAGCCGAACCTTCCCCCGCGAGGCCTGTAGCAGAGCGTCTTGGCGTGGCCGAAGGCCGAGCTCCCCCACGAGGCCGCAGGTGACCCATATCTTACGAGCACAGCGAGTGACGACGGGTTTGGCATGCGAAGTGGGCAGGGGCGTCCCCTAGTTTCTGAATAAAATTGGTTTAGTTTCGGTTATTTTATCATTGTGTCTTGTTATAACTTAGTGTTTTAATGGAGAGAAAGAAAGACTACGACAGTTTGTGTTTGGGACGACAGCGCTACCAACCCAACCCCTGAATCTTTTTTATCTACAGAACTGACAAGAAAGAAGTTTTAGATATAATTGCACATTTGAAAAACAAAAAATCGCGTGGAGTAGACAACATTTCTGTTGATTTACTTAAGCAAGTAAGCCTTAGTATTGCACCTGTTCTTGAACACATTTTTAATTTAAGTTTTAAGTCAGGCCATTTCCCGACCTATTTTAAAAATAGTGTAGTAGTTCCGTTAGTGAAGAAAAATAACTCCACTAAACTGGATAACTCGAGACCTATTGGCCTTCTACCGATTATTTCTAAAATACTAGAGAAAATTATGAAAAAACGACTTCTAAATTTTCTGAACAGTAATCATTTTTTTAGTGATAATCAGTATGGGTTCACTAAAGGCAAATCCACCGAAGATGCGCTTTCGGTTTTCGTAGAATGCCTATATAATAACAGCAATTTTGGCAGGAAGGCATCTGCATTATTTATGGACTTTAAAAAGGCATATGACCTGGTGGACCAAACTATTTTACTTTCAAAATTAGAACATGCAGGAGTAAGAGGAGCTGCACACAGATGGTTCAGTACGTACCTTTCAAACAGAGAACATATTGTTAAATTTAAAGACTCTTATAGTAATCCAGAAATAGTTAAAAAAAAGGGGGTGCCGCGGGGCTCTGTACTCTCAGCCACCTTGTTCCTAATTTATATTAACGATCTCCTAGAAAAGCCGTTAAAAGGTCGAATCTATGCTTTTGCCGATGATTTAGTTTTAGTATATAATAATGAAGACGAAGAGGAAATATGGCAATGTATAATGCAGGACTCAAACATTTTGAAGCTGTGGTGTGTTCAAAATAAAATGATTGCAAATGCATCTAAAACCAAAATAGTTAATTTTAATTAAAAGATTTTAGGTTTATCAATGATGTAGTTTTTCATAATTTTTATTGTAATGAAACGAACATATGTAACTGTGAGAAAATTGAGGTAGTGAATCATTTTAAATACCTAGGTGTATTTTTAGATAGTAAAATGTCATGGAAAAAACATATTGAGTATGTACAAGGCTCCTTAAAGCATCAAATTAGGAAATTTTACTATTTGAGGAATAAATGTAACCAAGATCTATTACGGACATTATACTTTGCACTTATAAATTCTAGGTTGCAATATGGTATTCACTGCTGGGGAGGAGCTTATAAAAATTCAATGAAAAAACTCAGAGCAACTCAAAACCATTTTTTGCGTATAATATTATTTAAGAACAAGAGAGGCTCATCTTTTCCGCGTTACCAAAAGCTGAATATTTTACCGCTTCAACATTTATTTCTGTTTAAAGTGCTACAAATATTTTTCAAAAGAAGTGGAAACAATGGAACAAAACAACTATATAATCATCCATACATGACGCGGGATACAAAAAATAAAATAGTTAAAAGGCCAAAAGTGAATAAAACCTGTTTTATAAAATCGTTTGTTTTTTTGGGCCCAAAATGTTACAATATGTTGCCAATTGAAGTTAAAAATTGCAAATCTATTAAAACATTTAATTTTCATGTTAAAAATGGCTGTTGAGCTCTGAGGAAACCAAACAATTAACAGAAACAATTCAATAACATTTTCTTTGTATATAAATATATTTGTAAGTGTGTAAAATGTTGTACATAGATTTAGATTTAATAAAATTTAAAGTTAAATAGGTTATAAAACGAAAGCTGCAAACGTATCAATATTGATAAGAATTGTTTACAATAATTTTCCTCGAAATTATTCTTTGGTTTTGTTTCAATGCAATGCGAATACAGTAGTATAAGATAAATTTGTCCACATGTAGATAAGTAAACGATAACACTACAGAGACCGAACACCAATTCTCAGTGTCATGGACTTAGTGACTGATAAGTGTTCTTTGTTTTATTTGCCGGCCATCGCAACTGTGTCGAGTGCATTGCAGCTCCCATCTTCAGGGCGACATACTCATCACCAGGTACATTACATATACTCTGTGGATCTAGTAACAGAGTGTGTTGCCCCTGAAGATGAAACTGTAATGCACTTGAAACGTCGGCAACATGTACATAGCGTGCATACAAGGTGAAACAAATATCGAAACGCTGTCACAGCTTTTATATGACTTAAAATATAAAAGTGAAATCTTGCACATCATCTTGGTCACAAAACCCTACGTTTTCATACCATTAGTGACTTTTCATCCTTTCACTGGTACGGCCCATGAGGAGTTGAACTGTGTGTGTGTGTGCGTGTGTGTGTGTGTGTGTGTGCGTGCGTGCGTGCGTGCGTGTGTGTGTGTGTGTGTGTGTGTGTGTGTGTGTGTGTGTGTGTGTGTGTGCGTGCGTGCGTGCGTGCGTGCGTGCGTGCGTGCGTGCGTGCGTGCGTGCGTGCGTGCGTATACAAGATGAACACTGGTGGCGCAGTGCTGTAACCCAGCTACATGGGGACAAAGTGTTTGGGAGATTGTAGGCGATAGGTTGAATGCTCAGTCCTCTTAATACCGACATGGTGTCCGCTTGATGGTTGCTATCGGCGTGGACACTACTAGAGAAGTCTGGGGTGTCCATGTTGGGTGGTAATCATTGTGCGGATGTTTTGTGGGGGAGATAACTGAGTATCAGGCTTGTCAATTAGCTGAAAATCAGACCAGTACTACGTGGTTCGGATTCCACGTAAAGCTGTAGGCCCCTTAGTTGCCCTGGCTGTTGGGCTATTAATAAATTGCCCTTTCTGAAGAACAGTTGGACTCAGTTAGTAACTAGACTACACTCACCCACACTCATCCTACACTCATAAAAAAAACCATTCATATTCGCCTTAAAATACGCACAACGTTGTGTCGGCGTCTCATATGTAAGAATGTAAGAACGCTCTCTGACTCATACACTATCACAAAATGTTTTCAAGTCAGTCTTGTTTCATATTTTGTTTTTTCTTCTTCATTTGCATTTTATTACGTGCATATTCATCTAACCATTGAAATGCAGTCATCCTGGACTCAAAGCTCTCCTTCATACCCCACTTCCGACAAACCACAAAGACCGTCACAGCCCGATTCAAAGCCCTCCGCTTCCTTAACAACCGTCACCAGGTGTGCTCTGCCAAGACTCTCACCTCTCTACACCGCCGTCATCCACCCTTTACTCACGTATGCTCATCCAGCCCTCACCACCATAATCACCTCTCCAACTTCGAGAAATCCGAGCGACGCGCCATGCGCTTAGCTTACATGACCTTTTATTGACGCTACACTGACGTAGTTCCGTCTCGCCCTCGCCCACTTCCACTCTCATAGCAACTTCCTACTCGCCCTCAGTCAGCTCGCTAACAAATTTAATTTTTCCATGTCGTTCTTCTTCTGTCTATTTCAGGGGGCCCATGTTTTCTTGGGGCCTTGCCTCCAGTAACTCGGGCTACCTGCTTGCCTCGTACAGTCATGACGGTAACTACCCATCATCCTCTACCTACCTACTCTGGGGGCTGAAGAGGTCCTGTACAGCCGTAGCTCCCTGCTACACCTTCACGACACGACGACGACAGACGCACCGATATTACGCACCAACAATCATAGTCTCTAAAATTAATTACTTGGTGAAAGGTCATCTTGTCGAGACGTGTATGTCTGAAAAGGCCGTTGATCGCCGTCTACCGAAAGAATTGTTTAAAATAGTCAGTTGGTCGCTAGTTATTAGGAGGGAGTGGCGGAAACACAAACCTCTCAGCTGTTTAAGGCCATGGCGGTAGTAGAGTGTACGTGTAAAGGGTGTTCGTTCACCCTGTTCGACATAGTGCGGCTCAGTGACGACGAGCTAGTCGACTTACTAATCACACACGGCGCATTGCGCGGGGAAAGCACGTGTGCAAAGTGTGGGGAGATGCTGGTTCTAGATAGGAATCGGCTTGTTTTCAGATGCAACAAGTCGTTTGTGGTGGGCCATAAGAAACGCCGCAGCTGCAACTACATCAAGTCGGCCCGCCCAAACACCTTCTTATCGGGCGCCAAAGTCACCCCACGAAAATGTTTGGAAATGTGTGTGTGCTTTCTCCACCTCAAACCACCTCGCCAGCACCTAATCATGAACAACTGCGGTGTCACGTCAACGACGGTGGTCGACTGGTACTCGTATGTCCGGGAGGTGTTTATCGACCACCAACACCGGCACTCTGCGGTGCTTGGCGGCCCTGGTTGTACCGTCGAAATTGACGAAGCTAAGTTTGGAATCAGGAAGTGCAACCAGGGCAGGAGAATAGCGGGGCAGTGGGTGTTCGGCGGAGTAGAACGTGGAACAACGAAGTCGTTCTTGGTGCCTGTGGAGACAAGAGATGCCGTTACCCTCTTAGACATTCTGAAGGTGTGGGTCCTACCAGGAACCACTATTATCAGTGATTGCTGGAAGGCCTACAACTGCCTGAGCCTGGAGGGTTATCAACATCTCACGGTGAACCACTCTGTCCATTTTGTGGATCCGATCATTGGTGATTATACAATATTGTCGAGCGGTCCTGGTGTGATGCTAGGTCCACCATACCACAGTACGGTGTTCGGAAGGCGCACTTTGCTGGGTATTTGGCTGAATACCAGTTCAAGCGGAAATATCCAGCAATGAATGAGCGGATTCACCACTTCCTGCTCGCAGCAGCGGCGCTCTACCCTCCACAGTGAATGCTGCAACGTTCTTACATATAAGACGCCGACACAACGTTGTGCGTATTTTAAGGCGAATATGAATGGTTTTATGAGTGTAGGATGAGTGTGGATGAGTGTAGTCTGGTTACTAACTGAGTTCAACTGCTCCTCAGAAAGGGCAATTTATTAATAGCCCAACAGCCAGGGCAACTAAGGGACCTACAGCTTTACGTGGAATCCGAACCACGTAGTACTGGTCTGATTTTCAGCTAATTGACAAGCCTGATACTCAGTTATCTCCCCCACAAAACATCCGCACAATGATTACCACCCAACATGGACACCCCAGACTTCTCTAGTAGTGTCCACGCCGATAGCAACCACCAAGCGGTCGCCATGTCGGTATTAAGAGGACCGAGCATACAACCTATCGCCTACAATCTCCCAAACACTTTGTCCCCATGTAGGGTAACACTAAGCGACCCTACCCAACAGCCAAAGGTTGGCGGCAATACAGTTAGGTTCGGCTTACAATTTTCAGTAAGACGTTCCGTTAAAGTTATAGATAATTCAATGTTTAACCGAACGTTTTTTCTCAAAACTCTCATAAAATTACTCACTTTTTTGGTCGTTATTGGTCGACTGAAATAGAATCATTGGGGATGTAAATAAAAATTTGAGAAAAAAATAAAAACGATGTTTTTCTTTATTTGTGTTGTTTTTTATTATTTCCAAAGAGAACATCTACCGCATCTGCTACATCTATATTTATACTACACATTTTCCGACTCTGCACCCTTTCTGTCTTCCAGAGCAGGGAGGGAGGGTGTCGCAACTCCACAAGTATGTTTACATCCAAACGTCTTACATAGCAGCAGTGTACGCTTGAACTGAAAGTATTCCACTTCTTGCTGCACTATTTGCGGTAACATTTCTATTTTATTCAACGGTATTTTATTCTTTAACATCGTAGTTACGATCGTATCGGTAATATTTTCTGACTCATTTAGCAACACAGAAGTGTAATCAACGATCGCTTGCAACGTTACGTGTATGTCTGGAAATGCCGTTGATTGCCTTCTACACGAGGGTAATTTGAAAAATTCAATTTCGAACAACGTGTAAAAGAGCAAAATGTCCGTGTCTGTGTGGTTTAGTAGAAAATTTAATAGTACCATCAACCTCGAACCAGGTTTTGTCAATCTTTGTATTAGTTGGCACTTTAGCTTATGAAGTTTCACATGGTATGGATTTTTAGCTGGAGCAACAGCACCATATCCGGATAATTTACCATCAACACAACAGCCACATATGGTGGTTTCTTTTTTAGTGCAACAATCAAACTTCACTGCAATCCAATAAACGTACTTTGACAAGCAATTGCAATACTCACTAAGCGTATTACAGACCGTTACATCCCCGCAATTGAATAGAGGCACTTCGTGGAACCTGTAGCGTCGGTTTTTGTAGAGGCAATCAAATTTAACACCACTGATCGGATATCTGTAGTAATTGAAGATCAGCACGTCGGCCAGCATAGCAGCACCTTCAAGACCCGAGTAGATGAGGCTGAACATTTTGTGGGACTGATGCGATACTACGCTTACTTTATATATTGAAATCTGTGGGGGTGGGGGGGGGCTACGGTTACATAAAGGGGACACTGTTTTTTCATCCATTTTTGCGAATTTATGGTGGCTGTGGATTATATATTATGGTACCCAGACCCATTTGAAAACGTACATACAAGAACACCAAACAAGCTATGGCAGTACGAGTAATTGCATACGTCATCAACATTCCTGTATTGACAATAGAAACTTACACTAATTTGAGACCTTTCTTTATGAGAACCATATCGCCACTCATTTGTTCGTACAACGGATGTTCTATTGGCGCGTTGTCGTCGTAACTGTAGATCATGTCCAAAGTGGCCAAATCCGTCATGCCGGTAGTAAATTGTTCTGGGGGACACGGAAGATATTTGGTGATTTCTGTCAGCGGCGAGTTAATGTGAAAACACCGGTATGGTATGGTTCTCTTTCTTTTTTTGCCGTGCAGAACCACATCATCATAGTTGGCGGTCGTGCAGGGGCTGGACGTGTTGCCAGTGTACATATTAGAGACTCGTGTCTTCTTCTTGTCGCCGCAATTACAAGTGAAGTCGCCAGTAGACAAATCTACGCGCAGTTCAATATCGGTGGAAGCGTATTTTAAAAGAGACGTGCAGTAGTTACGTATCGGTTGGAATCGATCGTACGGGTGTTGTACGTACTTGTTATTATTTTCGTCCGTACCATCAAACCGGCACACAAATCTATACTCACCATCTGCCAGCTTTTCATCTTCATCGTAAATTTTAGTATGCTGAGGGTCATAAAGACGGTTTTTCAATCGATCAAAGAGCACGTTATGCGGATGATTTATCTGTCGGTTGTTGCATGCAATTATCTTGTCCCCTGTCGCACCCCCTACAATACGAGGGAATTTTGGCCTGCATACAACTGAATTCAGACCAACCAGTACGACGGTAGTGCGTGTATTGCATTCTGGCCGTTTTCCAATCGTGCAGTAAGTTCCAGGGCGTAACATCGTTCCGTTTTCGGTAATGTACTCTTCAGTTCCGTCTGTGTTTATGTAAAAAGCTTTCGCCGAATCGTTTAAGCAAGCACGTACGCAATCGGTGTCTGAATGCTGTAGCGAGGGGGACAGAAATTTTGGACTACGCCCACAATTGTTTGCGCGGACAACTGATTCGTTGGTACTTGTCAGATTTAATCGTGGTATGTTATTAACGCTAGATGCATTTATAAGAGACTGTATGGAGTTTGATTCTGGATTAATCAATAACTCAGCATTACGGTTGCAATATTTTTGCAGTTTGAGCGGTCGATCTGTCACGTTATTCAGGAGGCACAGCATCACCGTCACAATGGTAATAAACACAAATAGTATGAAAACGGAGCCGTATGATATCATCTTCAACATACGATGCTTATTAGCTACTTACGACACTTTAACTCTGCGTACTCGAGAGCGCGAAACCCTTTGTGCGAATCGCGTTGGTCTGTGTAGGGGATTTTGTGAGCAAAATGCTCGTACCAATGCATGACGGTGACCGCTAATCGCAGCGCGTGTAACAAACGTATACATTCAGCCTCTTCGTCCACATACGCTTTTTGTCGTTCTAACGGCGATGAAAATCGTTCAAAGTATAAATCATGCTCCGAATACACGACGTCTTCTCCAGAAGAATGTGCGGAATCGCTATCTTCTTCATACTCTTGCCTCTTTGCACGCTTTGATCGTTGTGTGCCTATCAAATTTTGTTGTTGCTTTTTGCCTCGTTTTCGATTCTCTTTGAGCACGGCTTGAAATGGGTCTGGTCGTTCTGAAATTTTAATTGGCACTGGTTCGCGTTTATATGGAGCGTTAATGATCATGGCGATCATAGACCACGAGACAAAATGAGAACCGTGACGACTGACTATAGGCTCTGGTAGTGGCAACCCAGTTCTGACTATAGATATCTGCTGTTGGTTGGTTGCCTCCATCATCATATTGGTTAATATTGTAATGTGCGGTTCGTTAAAAGATAACGGTGCGTCTTTCCGCATATGTCGCTTAGCAAAATTGTAGACACTTTCCCACGACCGCTTGGAATTGCTCATATTATATGACTACTTTCCAATCTATCTTTCATTCTACTGGAAGTAGTCTAGTCATCAGTATCGATCATGATTCTGATAATATTTATTATGTGTTTCTCAGTGTTGCAGATATCACCATTAACTGAGATAAATACGCCAAACACGTGCCCGTTGTCTTGCATGGGACCCAGAGGCTATAAAGGTGAGAAAGGAGATGCGGGTGAAAAAGCTAACGATGGTCCGCAAGGCCCTCCAGGATTACAAGGGCCTCCAGGATTACAGGGCTCGAGGGGAGCTAAAGGCGACACTGGAGATCAAGGTATCACAGGATTGCAAGGCCTAAGAGGACTAAAAGGAGATCCAGGTCTACCAGGATTACAAGGGCCTATTGGTAAACAAGGTCCTATGGGATTACCAGGGCCATACAAGGGAAATAAAGGCGAGAAAGGGGAGCGAGGCGAGAAAGAACGAGGTGAGAAAGGGGTACCAGGTGAAAAGGGGGAAGCAGGCGACAAAGGAAAGACAGGTCTACCAGGATCGCAAGGTCTTAAAGGAGCTAAAGGTGATACAGGGTTGCAAGGCCCAACAGGAACTAAAGGTGATTTGGGACCTCGAGGGCAACAAGGTTTCATTGGAGAAAAAGGCAAAAAAGGAGAAGTAGGGCCAACAGGCGAACAGGGCACTAAAGGCGCTTTCGACTATAGAGTCGAATATAAAGCCGCAAATTTTCTGAAAGAGGTTCTGCTGTTCTCGAGTAACACTACAGACATAAAAAGAGTATTACTAAACCTTATTATGGAGGAATTTTCTAATAACGCAGAAGCACTCTCTAAATTGCAATCTATTTTGAATACAACGAACATAGGAGTAGTGCAGTCTGAAAATAGAGATATCAACGAGATAGAGACTTTTATGGATGTGGTATATCGTTTTGTTTGCGCATACTGGCACTACATTATTATCATAGGAACTTTCGCTGGTTTGATTACCCAACTTAAACGATGCAGAAGAGTTGTGGAAGTTGTGAAACAGGATGAAGTAAAAACTGAAAATACACATAAATTGGACGAAGATCATTTTTATCATCAACTGAACTTTGTATCGCCCCTAGCAGAAGAATATAGAGTGCCCTTGTCAAATTTCTCCAGTTAACTGCAGGGGGGTTGTGGTACATAAAATAGTGTATTTGTCACTATCGACCATGATTCGGATAATGGTTGTTACATGTTTCTTGATACCGCAAATTTCTATTGCCAACGTTCCTCCACAAATAGAACCAGCATGCCCTTTGGCCTGCGCAGGGATCAGAGGCTATAAAGGTGACAAAGGAGATCAGGGCGAAAAAGGTTTTGGAGGCCCAAGAGGCGCTAAAGGCGACCAAGGTGTACAGGGATTACCAGGACAGCCGGGAGCTAGAGGCTATAAAGGTGATAAAGGAGATCGGGGCGAAAAAGGTTTTGGAGGGCCAAGAGGCGCTAAAGGCGATCAAGGTGTACAGGGATTACCAGGACAGCCGGGAGCTAGAGGCTTACCAGGGCAAACGGGGTTACCAGGCGATAGGTCTCCCAGAGAGTCCTATCAGTATCTCAGGGAAACGCTACTGTTTTTGAATAACGCCACGGACATAAGAAGGATATTAGCAGGCCTTATGATGGAGGAGTTTATCAATAACGCTGACACACTCGCTGAATTAAGATCCATATTAAACATGACAAGCGTAAGCGCAGTTTATTCTAAAAAAGAAATTACTTTTTATAATAAAATTAACGACACTTTTGACCGTATAGGAACTCTTGTAGATGCATACTGGTATTACATAATCGTCATCGGAGCATTTACTGGTTTTATCATTCGGCGCAAAAGACGCAGAGTCGCTAAAGATCTAAAAACCGACGACAAAAAAAATAAAAATGCAATTGAAGTGGACAATGAAGATTTTCATCAACAACTTAACTTTCTCTCAGGAGAAAAGTAGAATCGATGCTAAGTGCTCGTTCCAAATGTTGTTTCTCATAATTACTAAATTTTGACTTGCGTGACGTCATAGATAGTAGAGGATTTAAAGGACCGAATCGGACACATATCAACATTCCACTTTAAGGCGTCACTATGGTAGGAACGACTAGTTCGGCATCTAGCGCAACCACTCCTCCGCCTGTAACGTTATTATCATTTGTTAGTCTATTACTTGACGGACAAACTGATTTTGATGACGCACTACTACAGGTGGAATCGAAAGGCCATTCGTTGGCCTTTTCTCGAGAAGCGTTACGTCACTTTTTATGCACTCATAAACGTATGATATCGTATAACGATTTTGCAACAACACCGGAGAAAATTAAAGCAACATCATCTAATAACTCGACAACTGGTGTTAGAAAAACGAAAAGTAGCGCACCGCTCGGACCAGGTGGGTTGTTATTAGAATATGTCCGTGGGCTTGATGTATTTAAGATGTCGCTGGGGAGGGCGGAAAAAGAGGACGTGGAAGCGCTGATGGCGATCGTGAATCAAGGGCAGATGCTCCCACATAACACATACGAGCTCGCCAACAAATTGCGCCCCAACTTGAAGGATGCCATTTACGAAGTGGACCGCGTACAAAATAATCGTATAAACACATACGTGCGTCTGTCCAATCGGTGGTGGGGCGTTCAAACGTACGGCGGTTCTACTAACTGGCAACGGGGCTATGTTGATGTACGACGGTATGCAGTTGCATATTCCTACGCAGGCACTGGAAAGCAAGTTCACTTATTCGTCTATAAAGGCGTTAAAAATGGACCCACAGATTGATTTTTACTTTCTGGACGTGTTGTTGTGCAGTGGAGCTGCCAAATGTAAATTGATCGATATTATCGATATGCATCATGGAAGTAATATTTTCAAAACTGATTATGTGAGCCGACTCCGTCTCCTGATGGACATGTTCCCAAGTGTACCGCTGATAGAATCTGCAGATAAAGTGGCAGCCATGGCTTCCAACATGATGCAACCGTCTGACGTAGGCGGCTATATTCAGAAACCGTTGAGAAACAATGAGAAACTAGTGCCATCTTTTGTGTTTTATAAACCTAACATAACAACTGTCGCATTAGGGTTGCATGATAAAAACGTGTGTCTAGCCTTTCGTGAGAATCCTGAATCGCAAACGCTCGTGGTTAAGTTGCGTCCCATCGTCTCTGGTCCGGCCACATTCACTTTACTGCATAACCCATTACGAGATAGCATCTCAAACGCAATTCCAGAAAGTGATGGATCAATCGCCATTTTCATGGACGGGGAAAATGAGGAGCGGTTCCAAGTGTATGAAGGATTGGATAACGTGCAATTATACGAAAAGGCTTTGGCGGTCGAATTCAACCCATCATCGATCAACAAGGGTGGTAGTAACGCTTATTCCTTATCACTCAGCGCACACGACATCTCCTGCATTTCCGAATATAAAGCTACACAACAGGCGTCGAAAGAAACGGCTATGACTAATGACGCCATGATCAAGACTCTGGTGGGGGAATTTACGCAGGACATAACAAAAGCTATTCCGTTACTAGAAGGATTAAAGAAAGTCTTACCCAAGAGCTTCATAAAGTCCTTTTATCAAGATATTGAAAAAGAACACCAAGAAGTACAGGATAATATCAATAACTTGATGTGCGAGGGCGCGGATACTGTTGAACCACCGTTGAAACGACCTAAACTGGAAACTCCACATCCACCCCCACATCCTTAAATATAATATAAATATTTGTTTCGGTTTAAATATAGAGAACATTCCGTTTTTATTTCCATAGTTAGCGTTTTTGTTGACTTTCCAAATACATGTGTTGATTATTTTTTTATTTAATAATAATTATTATCCGTTTATTAATCTGACCGTACTTAAATTTGTTATAATAAATATTATTCGTTTATTAATTTGACCGCGCTTTGCTTTCTTTGGTTTGGTATTGGCATAGCTGAAAATTATTTGACTTATAGATAATAAAATAAATTGTTACATTTATGTGTGTGTGTGTGGAGGGGGGGGGCTCGGACCGTACCCTTGACCACGCTTGGATTTATTATAATAAATATTATGCGTTTATTAATCTGGCCGCGCTTGGCTAACTGACCGCGCTTTGCTGTCTTTGGTTTAGTATGGAAATTTTGTGTTTCCTAAATCGTACTTTTGGCTTTAAAAAAACGATTTGACTTGAAACTAAAACATATTGGCTTATAGATAATAAAATAAATGTTACGTGGGGGGGGAGCTCAGCTTACGTTCGTGCGGGGGGGGGTCGGCATGTTGCCTTTACCGCGCCTGGATTTGTTATGATAAATATTATTCGTTTATTTATCTGGCCGCGCTTGGCTATCTCAACCACACACGCTTTGCCGTCTTTGATTGATAATAAAATAATTTGACTTTAATTTGATAGTAAAAGATAAATTTACGTGTAGGGGTGATAGTAAAAGAAAAATTTACGTGTAGGGGGGGGGCTTGACCTCTAGCCTAAACTCCTATTTCTCGTTTTGCAATGATGGCTCATAAGGAAATGTAGGAGGGGGTAAAGAAAATGCTACACTCGTGTAGTCAAGTGTTTTATTTTCTTTTATTGTAACAAGATGTATGTTGCGATCAGTACACTATCACAATTATCACGCATACAGTGCATTTCATTGCGAAACATTGTCGCTCTTCTGCTTCCTCTTCTATGGGATAATTGCTAGTAAAACTCTGACACCTACATACAACAGCAGTAGGAATATGATTTACATCGGCCACAGGCGATCCTATCCACCTGATTCCGACACTTGTACTCGCAACAACACTTCTCCTCCATTATACGGATGCAATCTGTAAGTTAACAAACCGATACAAATTTAAAAAATCAGCTCAAACGAAAATAAAATACACACAGATTCTTATTTTACTATAGCCATTTTATTCTTATATAGCGTTTACCTACAAGTGGCCTCACTTTGCTGGATCAGGATGGTGTTCGATGATAAAAAGCAAATAAAACGTATCACTAGATATTACAGCTGAAACGCGGTCTCATTGATAGGCAATATGCAAGCTGTAGCCATATCACGTCAAGCGATGGAAGGCGTTCTTCTTGCTAATGAAGTAAATATGTTTCCTATTGATTTTTGTAACTCATATTTACAAATTTACAAAACTTGTTGAATTGTTGGATACGTAAGCTTTGTCCATGTGTCACCCGGTATGATGTTTGATAGTAAAAAACAAATACAACGTATCACTAGATATTATACCCGTTACAGCTCAAACGCCGTGACATCTCATGGATATGCAAGCTGTAGCCATATCACGTCGAGCGGTGGCAGGCGTTCTTCTTGCTAGTGAAGTAAATATTTGTTTACCGATTCTTGTAGCTTGCGAAACTAATATTTACAACACTTGTTCGATACGCAAGCTTTGTCACCCAACGTGTTTATAATACACTTAAAGTGGTTCCCCCCCCCTCCCCAACCAAGTTCTATTGAAAGTGTATTTGTTGCAAACGTCATAGGATTTTATGTACAGAGAGCCAGCTGCTTGCATTGCTTGAGGTGATCCGAATGACGTCGAACATGGTTCTCGGCAAGCAGACCTTAACGATTTCTCCAGAACTATCGAAATCCTGCAAATAATAAGCCCTCCTCACATTTTTTGGCGCCTTCTGTACATCTGGTTGTAAACAGTCATCCAGGAACGATTATGCCTCCATTTAAACCTATAAATCACTTCTACTGGAACATATTCTGATAAAGAGGATACACAATAATAGCTGCTGGTGGCGACTGTATTGATGCACATTGACAATAACTTTCCTGATGGGAAGGTATCATTCAAGGTCTTTTCTCTCTGCGTAATGGTTAGGTGTTCGATGTCTGATTTGTTATAGTATCTAACGGCTTTCTCGTACATACTGACGAATCTGTCTATTGCGCGGTGACTGTGTAGTAAATATGCCGAAGGTTGAATATCTAACGAATGCTGACGACATTAAAACGCTATGCATATATAATAAACTCTTTTATTGGCTTTTTTTGATGAGGGTGAGATATTACATTTTTTTAATAAAAGTTAAGTGTTCAAGAAAAATCTGAATTGAAACAGGTGGAAACCTAAAACTGGGAAACTCTACGTTGGCAAACTCGTACTCTAACATATCCTGTGAATAATTAGTTAAATTGAAACAGATGGGAACCTAAAACTGGGAAACTTTACGCTGTCAAACTCGCACTCTAACATACCCTGTGCATAATTGAAATGCACTTTTGAAACATTTCCCTTTATTTGTGTTAGACTCCACTGTGCGAAAGCTGCCGGGTACACTCGGTTGTCGTATATAAACCCCTGACGACTGACCGACAGCCGGTCTGTCAACTTAGTTGCTGTATTGTCTTTTGGAAACAACGCCCAAAAGGGAGGCGTCTGTGGTCCGTAATCTTTTGTCGTGTCTATAGTCGATTTATAACGTAGTCGTGTCTCTTTAATTGTCACGTCGCTCTCTTTCTGTACCTTGTGGGCATAATGTGGTGCTTTCATCTCGCCGGTGTGTATAGTGTACCATTGGTATAAGTTACGCGAATGTTTTAACTCTTGGCTCATAGTAGGCACTCCGATCAATTCCACAAGGTTTGTGTTCGGATCTATGCGGAAACCAAAAGGAGGATATCGGCATGCGTATCGCTTAATTATGACAACTAATTTAACGTAATCATATTCCACGGAAGCGCCATGAATAATTTGCTTTTTAGCATTGTAGTGCGGCCATAGGTGTAGGTTTTTCGTGTCCGACCCTTCTAAGTAGACACGAGCGCCCACGGCTATCGGCAACACCGGTCCATTACCTGTCCGTTCCGGTATCTGTACGTTCACAAAACTGGTCCATGGTAGTTCGTAGCGCTCATACGCGCGCATTTGGCAGGGAGAGGCGCTGTCGACGTACATTTCAGACGGCGTTTCTGGTATAGTGCGTCCGTTAACATAATCGTTTGTATAATTGCATTCTTTGGGGCAGTCGAAGAGCAGAGTATGCATGTTGAAAGGATGCCGTTTAAACATGGCTGACGAGTAGCGCATTTTGTACACGGGGTTCTTCCACACGCCACGCACGCCGTTCGGAGTGTGGCACTTGTTATCCCTTGCCAGAAACTCTTTAGGCCAGTGCGGCACGCCGAAAGTGAACTGTTCCGTACCCCAGGAAAATTGGATTTCCAGTTTAGCATCCCTTGAATCGCATATCTGTGACCGGGCCACACCCTTGTGGCAAGTACGTCGTCCGTACACATACGCAACGTGCCCGTCGTCGTAAGTGTACACGCGCTCTCTGCAATCACCCACTCCGCAACTGTAACGAGCCGTATCAGGATCGTAGCGCAACCACGTGCCCGAACAGTCCACCACTGTGGACTCATCATGGTGGCACTGAGCATAGCGGAATTCGTCCAGTTTCACGGTAACGTCTCCCTTTCCGACACAAGGCGTGTCACTGACGCATACACGTTCTCCCTCACTGAATACAAAGCCAGGCAGTGTGCATTTGCGAAGCTCGCTACGATTGTTTACGCACACATAGTACTCGTCACGCTCCAAAGGCGGATCGCTCGCGTTAATTGCGAAATGGTGAGTGTACCCGTCTGCGTGCGCGTGACACACGTCGTATGGCTCGCAACGCACCGTTTTGCTGTCTAACAGTTGGTTTTCAGCACATGCCTCTAAATTATATTTATTTTCATCTAGACATTGGACCCTTATCTTTGGGTGGTACCCTCCACTATTATTTATTATAGAGGGGGGTGTATCATTTAGTAGTCGTTCTTCATTCAAGAGCCAGTCGAATTGTTGCGCGGTAATCGGTTTCCAAATGCCCTCGTCGTCCTCCGAGCATAAGGGTTTGGCTACGCACCGTAGACCTTCATAACCTGGTGGGCATTTGAATGTCATATTATTTACACCTACAATTCTAAATCCGTCCGTTGTTCTAATAATATCACCGCGGTGACGCGAACCGTACGGATCGTACAACTGACCTTGGTTATTTATAGGTAATTTGTCGTACGACACTGTCAGTGTGGCTGTCATATCCTTTTCGTTTCTTACATTAGTATACAAGCGGTTCTTTATATTGTAGCTCACACATAAGCCCTTTGTCATCGGGTACCGTTTCTGATAGCTTTTAAACAGCTTAATCGGGTCATTTGTAACATTGACACTTCCTACCAAATGCCATACCAAACACAGCACCACCACCAAGCAGACTATGGTTATGGAAAGCGCAAGACGCATAGCGATGGGTCTACATTAAGCTGGGTCTACATAGTCACTAAGTATGAGTTTGGGGGAGGGCGTAATAACTGAAAACGATCAAACTTTTCCCCGTTGCCAACGAAGACATGGATGGTCTTCGAATGGTACCGTCGCAGGAATTACCATAGACGCGCAATATTTGGACGTGCGCAAAGTGGGTAAAATTCTTGAAGCGTATCAAGATAAAATGACACAAATTATAAAGGATGTGGATAGTGTAATTGTAGACACAGAGCAAAAATTTAAAGTTTTATTCGATACGGGCGAGATCGCCTCGGACGCAGCAACTTACAATTTGGTAAACAATCTGTTACGTGAAATCGTCACATCGCGAAAACTAATCAGTGTCTGGAAATCCGATTTTCTAGAAGAAATCCACGATGCACGTGACGCATTATATAAATACGAGGAAGCTGCGCAGGAGTTAAACATTTTAAGTGAAGAAGAAAATAGATTTAAAAACTCTAAAGCCGCTGTTCTTTTTGGAGCAGTCACAGATAAGACAGATAGAGCACGTAAGCATATAGCGCAGATGAAACGCGCATACCGTCTGAAGGCGAGACTGGAAAAAACGCATAGGCGCATGTTGGGCGCTTGCCGACGTCTGGATCATAGGACCGAGGCGCTTAAAGAGGGGATGTTGAGGTTTTCGGACACGACCCGTGATTCTTTCGATTTGGTGGCTTTCCTTAAAAAGGTCTTCACCCTCATAAATCAACGCGACGACGAACCGTTGGCCAGTGTGCGAGATCGATTAATAAGCAATGTCCTAGGAACAGATCCCAATATCCAAGTCCGACACGATACGCATAGCATGCACGCCCCGAGGGGCGACGCCACTTTCTTTTCAAACTTCCAAAGTGAAGGGGCGCATAGTGTGCGTGTGGAATTTCCAGAAGAAGGTACTACCCCACGACCACCATCCAATGCGTCCCCTGCAAATATTGTACACTTCCAGTCTCCACACTACACCTGAAAAGCTCATGTGAATATACAATCATTGTTAAACATTGACGAATTTATAAGTCGCCTACAGGAAAAGACCGGATTGAGCGATGCCATAGACCGCCAACACGTATACGAACTTTTATCTTCAGAAGTCGCACCACTTGTGCGCTACGTTAGCGTACTCAGCACAGTAGATGGAATTCGCCCTACGATTGAATATTTTGTTGATAATTTATACAAAGACAATGAGATCAATTTCGAAAGTAAACGCAATTTGATATTTATCATATCGATACAACAACAAGATCATTTAACTGTTGCAGATTTTGATCGCTTATTAAGCATTTTCAGTACAATTGCTGTACATAACAGTGCCACAGGGTCGATGTCGATTTACGACCATATTTTATACTTTGAAGATAAAATCACAAGAGATATTTCAATTAGGGCACTGGAACAGTATATGTTTTCGCAGTCGCAAATATTAACGATGCACAAGCATTTACGCAAATCGATTAAAACCACGTGGACAGAGTTTTTGGATAATTTAGAAAGCGATGGACTTGTAAACAGATGTATTGGCATGTTACAAAAGGTTTTAGCTAAGGACCCGCACATAACAAAAAGCACCGAAGAGCATTTTATGCGTTTAAAATATTTAGGTATGAATATGGAGAATATCAGAATTCTCATGACACTGTACTACAAACAGTTACCTGATGTTTCAAAGGTAGAATCCCAAAAGATTAAATCAGACCCTCCATTCACTCGAAACGACAATATAACATTTGAACATAACCAAACAATCACTAATCTAGATTGGAACAATCGTTTGGGATTAATCGCTGGTCGAAGTGAAGACATTGATGAAGAAATGCTACCGGAAAACTTAGTTGATGAAGAAAGTTCACTCGTTGCTCGTACTGTGCAACAACACACTACTCCTGCGCCTCCTTTGGATTTGGCAAAAAACATTGCGAGCGCGTCAATTGAAAAATCAATGGAACTTTTAGCTCAAACTGCACATAACTCATAGTGTTCGCCCATTGCTTGGAATCGAATCGGTGTCACGTCTGTGCAGTTGCACATGGGGCATCGGTCGAGTTGATTCGCGTATGTTATATTATTATCCGCCTCACTATTGGTCTTTACTTTGTGGTAGCATAGCACACAAAATGCGTGCATACACCGACCCATAAAAATCAAGTCCTTTCCATAGCGTTGTTCAAGGCATATCGAACATTCTTGCGATGTTTTCATTGCAATTTTGATGCAACGAAAAGGATCATTGGTCAGGTCATCGTCTAACGCTGGCGAAGGTGCTGTCTCAACTCGTTGCAATTCTGTGGCAACATCAATCATGCAATTAAATCGACGTTTAGATAGATCAAGTATTTTACGATCCAACCACATCATATATTTGATTATATTTTTCTCTTCACTCACCAAAGCATCTGCTAATTTTCTTGTAGCAGCTTTAATCTCCATATAATACTTTGTATCCAAAGCCAGTTCGTTGAGTTCGATCCTATTCAAAAGTGGTGTGTTTGTAATCCTGTCGTTACGTTTGATAACGACTTCTCTTTCTAAGTTAGTATTGCAAATACTCGTTCGCTTATTGTTTAGGCTGCGTAGCTTCTTAATTTTTGTTTGATAATGGTGCGAAACTCGGTTTAAAGTTGTGTACTGTTTTAAATACTTCTCCAGATGTTTGTCAAGATCGCGTACATTCATTAAAGCTTTATGCGAAGCTTGATTTATGGCGATGTCTGGTAAGGTTATAACTGATGTTTGCTGTTGAATTTGACGATTATTATTTTTTCTAGCATTTTTGTCATGCGGTACACTTGGAGGATATCGCCAATTAAACGGTATGGGTGGAGGACGATCGGCTGTAGTATTGTAGTTGTTGCCACTTTGATCTAATGGGATATCGTTGTAGTCTTCGTCGTTGTCACTTACATTCACTACGTGATCAGTTTCGTGAAACTGTGGGTCATCCATTCTTGATGAATCTGCTTCTACTTAATGCGCTTGCTGTAAATTGTAGCTCCTTTTATAGCAGTGCCCAGACAACATCAACCCCCCACCCCTCTCTGCTATGACAAACTGGCCAATCTCATGCTGGTTGAAGGGTCATTTCGATGGATGGGGGGGGGCGGTTCGAAGTACATGTTAGAACGGACCACAAAGTCCGCCTTGTTATGTCCACGATTGGCACCGACCACGTGAAACGCCGTACTATAACTAATGTACGCCGGTCAAGGAACTGCGTCTTAAATCTGTATGTTGTTAATTAATACAGTTTGTTTTTAAAAACGAATTGAAAAATTCAGGATTTCACTTAAAAATATTTTTAAAATTGTATTTCCCAATAACAAAGGCGATTCCCCCACGGCGATGGAAAGTGTTTAGGTTAAAGGAAAAGCAAAAGACTAATGTATGGGAAATTATTAAAAAATATTTTCTTACATATGACTTATGATGCACTATTATAATGTAGAGTGTCTCGCGGAACTCGAAAGTGGCATTTGTTTAGCTGAATTATTTATAACAAATACCAAGATATGACTCGATGTATAGGCTTGGTTCTTGGATAATGTCATATTATGATTCGAAACGTAGGTAGAACGCCAAGTTATAAAATATTAAAGATATTGACAAGAATTTTAAGATATTGAACGAATTGGTGGTAATTTTATTTGGGAGAGTGTAACGCAGATTGTTAAGTAGAATAGAGCTTTATTATATAATAATACCTCATTCCCATATATTAACATCGTCTGTATATTGTTCTTGGATCGATTGTGGCGCATCGAGTGGAATAATTTCAATGAGATTATGTTCAAAAGGTTTGTTGTAGACGGTGTGTGGGCTCAGTCGCCGGTCAGTGAGACGAGCCACAAACTGACGCATACATTTTTCTTGATACGTAGTATTCATAGATAAGTGTTGCTCTTCGGTGCATATAATAACAGGGTATCCAGGTATATGAAATTGGCGACATGGGTCAATAACACCATGCGAACCACATGTTCTATCGTATTCGGCCCACCTCTGAGCTGACAGCAAAGAGTACATTTCGGCCACGGGCAATTCTTCCAGTTGTTTCTTGATGTTTTTATAAATCCTATCTGTGGCGCAGATGAAGACGCGTGGATCCACAGTACGATCTTCACACTCCACGTTGATTTCGGTTTTAGGAAATCGTTTATACTCATCCATTGTGGTGGGCCGTGCTTGCGGTTGCGTCTGTGTTGCCATGCCTCGATGTCTTACCGCTATGCGGTAACGATGTGGGCTCAATTCTGGTAAAATAACCCACCATGATGTAATTAGTTTTTGTCGAATGTCGCGAAGTCCAGAATACAGGTCGGATAGATGCACATTGGCGGGGAGAACGTAATTGGTCTCTATTGAGGCGCTGAGCCGATACTTGGCGCCAGCGTGACCAAAGTTATACTTTAGAACTTTCAATTTGGCCGTGTACTTTGGTTCTTTATCGCCATTGCACAAATCAGTGTCTGATCTCAGTACAAGCTCGGCCGGAATGATGTGAGTGTGTCCGTCAAATGGGAAGTCTGCTATGCACGTGTCCGATCTGTACAGATTAAACGACTCGAATCTATAGTAAGTTCGCAGATACTTTTTTCCACCTTTCCATAAATGACTGCATGACGGTTGCACACTCAGTGGCGACAGCGCGTACATGTTTGTAGAATACTCCACCTCGTTGATCATTGGTCCCAGACTGTACAGAAATGGGTCGACAGTGGATAGCGTAGGTAGTATAATAAACGTTTCATCATCCTCCCCAATGCCGTGTCGCCACAACTCTTTGAAAACTGGTAAGTATTGATCTATGCTAGTCCATTTACCTACGTGAGCTACAGTGTTCAATAGTGAGTTTACGTCGTTTGCATTGATATGCTGCGTGACAAACGAAATTGATAAACCGTAGTGTAGTTTCTCTTCAGCCGTCATTTCTATCAAATGGACCAAACGCCAAGCACGGCAATTGATATACACCTCGAGGAGAGATGGAGATTGTAAAAAGCGTTGTGGGAGAATCAATTAGCGGCGCGATGCTCGCCGCCTACGCATTCGACCTACTCGATCTAAAGAAGCATATGTATTGAGAGCTGCTCTTCTGCGTTCCTTCTCGGCCAATACAATTTCTTCTAAATCGCGGGCATTGCGCAGGCTTTCCGAATAGTGAAATTCAGCCTTTTGTTCTCGTCCATCTTTAGTTAGAATCAGTCCCTGTATCAAGTGTTCTATATTTTGCACCATACAATCGATAATCTCATCGTTTAGCTTGGTCTTGTGCTTTAAGTAGCGACACAGGATACTCATATCGTTTTCACTAAGCGGCATCTTTTTAAACGTAGAATATTTTGTGTTACCATGCTTATATATAGTTAAATATGGCAGTCGCAAATATCGAAACGGAAACGCTCATATGGTCAGCATTCGGTAGCGGTCTATTCTTGATCGGTGTTTACTTTTTAAGAAAATACACAACAAAAGAAGACGATCTTGGAGATGAAGAACCGTCACCTTCAAATGGAGACCTTGAAATGGCTGGCGTGTCGCTTAAGCATGCGATTGATCTTCAACCAGAATCGTTTGGGACTTTAGCAATACAACAAAAGAAGAAAATAGCCGATGCTCGAAGGCTTGCTGCTAAACTGCACGACGCAGATGACAACGCACTTCCATCATTGACTGATATGAAAAAGATACGACAATTTGCAACGGTTTGTAAATATTTGCTCGCCGTCGCGTATGGATCCCATATGCATAAGTTTAACGTTAGTGTGTGCTCTGATTACATGCAGAAGATGCACACCTTCTTGATGGGTGAAAAGTTTGTCTCGCGAAAATTGGATATCGAACCATCACTCAAAGTTGACGGAAAACATTTTTCACTCTCAGAATTAGAACGTCAACGCCAACGTCGACTCATGTGCAACACGGTCGCCCTTTTTGCTTTATTGCCGGACGGGATAGTGGAGAAAAAAATAGTGGCCATAATTTTCTTACGTTCTCTGCATGACGATTTGGACAAGGATAGCGTACCTGCATGGATACTGTGTCATTTGCTGTTAGCTAAGCCGGTACCGATAGTGGCCTACCGTCAGTGGGACGAACGTGACCGAGATCTGATGCCGGAATGGGCACGCGCGTTATTGCCCAGCAAAAGTCCGAAATCGGAACAAAACTCACAGTAACCAGCAATGTTACACGTGGAGCTGAACCCACCGTCGCCGACAAAACTGCATGAGCATCAAACATATGATACATTTTACTGTTAAAGTGCAATTGAACGTCACACAACACGGATTTAGTACAATGTAAGCACAAAATGCACAAATATATAACAATACAAAACTAACCTGTTTATTAATTAGTTTATCTCGATCCTTGCATTTTTCTTTAAAAATAAATAACTATTCCCATGCATTCATAATCCCCTACCCTTATTACAAAATTTTCATCTATTTTATTCAAACTGTGTGTACAATTCAGTAGGCGTTTTGCTAAATTGGATCTTTCAGGTTTCTTATTTTTAAAAGCAGATGCACGGTTTTTATATATTTTGTTCAAATGTACAGCCTGACCAATGTTAAACATATTGCAATCATTACAGTTAGTCCTATATTTCCCGGAATCATTGTATTTATCTTCACTTTCAATATTTGGGTGTAAAATGTTGGACATAGTATTGCAAGTCTATTGATAAATTAAATTTCTTAAATCTATTAGCAACTAACTCTTTGCGTAAACGGTCCATTGTAGTGGAGAGATATATACTTCTTTTGTTCTTTATTTTTGTTGTTGAGCACCATTTTCCATTCTTTTGTGGATCCTTCTGGTCTGAAGAAGGTGAGATCCGAAATCGATCGCCATAATATTTGCGCATTTGTACTTGTATTGTAATGTATTTGTGCATTTTGTGCTTATATTGTAATACATTTGTGTTGTGTGACGTTCAGTTGTACTTTTTATTTGTACCAACACGTATTATGCTAGTTAAAAAACCATTTTACCGTTACCATTTGCCACTAAAAATAAATAACCACCTTCCGATACTTTACACGTTGTAAATTCTTTCGTAATCCTGTCGGGTAGTGCTCGGATCCAATGATTGTAATTCAGCTAACGATAGTATGGCTTGCTTTGGTTTTGGATGTTGTGCGCTTTTGCAACTGAGTAGTTGACGTATAGCGGTCAGCATGCAGATCTCGTCGTCGTAAGGTTTCAATTCTACGTTATCAGGTAGGGGTAAAAGCGATTGTATGGTATTTGAATATACGATTTTCGCACGTAATTTATTAAAAGCAATATGTCTGAAACGTGAAGCGGGGGCGTAAGCGCTCTTTACCGGACATATCACTTGGTTTTGATCTCGCCAAGCAGCAATAGGCTCATTAGTAATAGGGCGAATGGCCAGCATCATGATGCCTGACTTGTGTTTATGCAGTATAACGTTCATATAACAATCGCTGCGTTTATCTCCGTTAAACAAATCGGACTCGATTTTAGTCGGTTCGGCAAACAAGACCGACATCTGCGCACTCTGCAGTGTAGCTCGTGGTTTACGTTTCTGCAGTTGGTCAGACACTTCAGTTAGGTTTTTCTTTTGCCTCACGGCAACGGCCACGGTTCTAGGCATAATTCAAAACATATGTTCTATTTTTTACACTTAAATTCAAAACATATGCTTATATCATAACGGCCACGGTTCCAGGCATAATTCAAAACACATGCTTATGTTTTGTTTCGTTTTGTTTATACTATGTTCTATTTTTTACAGTACAATAAAAAAACATGTGTATAATATTTTCTGGGGTTTACACAGTTTTTATTGAGTTGCAGTTTTTACAAATGTATATAGCTGAAGGAGCCTCGTCACCACGTCTGCATTGTTCGTGTCGAGCGAACACGTACTCGTGTTCATTCACACAGGTCATAGCTTTCAGACAGGACGTTGGAAGCGCCTTGAATGTGCGACGTTCTGGATACCGGCACGAGTTGGGTAGTGTGAAATTCGGCCCGGGAAGTGTATGTGTGACCGTGGCTATATCCACTCGTCCAGGCGATGGTGAAAAAAATAAGTTCAGTGAACACGTTTCATGCGCAACTTCAACAGGCGACTGCAAATCTGGGCGTTCGACTTGCCTGTACGTACCATAGGTAACCAGTGAGGATGTCATACTCATCGAGTCCGTCTCCTCGCTCAAGTCTCGCTCCTGCGTCACAATCTCTACGAGTGGTTCGGAGTGCGCTGATCCATCCATTCCGTCCGTTATATCGGTCCCGGTTGATGTAACGATATAGTAGGCTCGGTTTGTATACCAGATCAACACTGAGCCCAGCGACACGCGCCAGATCGAATATATACTCGACGTAACCACAGCTCCTGAGGCGGTGTAATAAATCAGAAAATGTTTCGTTGGACTGCGAGCTCCTCGAGTCGATCGGTGGTCGGCGCGACACGTCGCAACGAACATAAAAATCTAGCGCTCGCTTTACGGCCGTTTCATGAGCGTTGGGTACGGGCATCAAGGACATTACCTCGGCGCTGTATGCTAGACGCGCCGCGTTGACACACATAACGTCTAGCTTGTCGGCGTACGTGGTGGCATCACTTACGTCCGTAGTGGCGAGCAACGACAATGAGAGCGTAGCGTCTATATCTACCAGGTCTGTGTTGCAATCAAAGACGCTGATGCGTTGCAGCACGTTCAACTCAAATCCGTGGGGCGCGTCAGGCGCCAAAAGTCGAACTCGTGAGCGTACCTTTCTGTTCCGCTCGCTGCGCGCCTGACCAAATGTCATCGTATCGCGTATCACCTTTTGGTGTAACAACTCGTACGGGTTGGTGGGTACTTGTACAACCATGTTGGGTATAAATAGGTCTGTTCGCCAGACATTGAATCAGTACACCTACTGCTGTTGATGTGTCTAGTTGTGATTCACTCTATTTCTGGGGGGATATAGTAATATAACTGGATACAATGACGACTGTGAAGGAGATTTACCGTATTCTACGCCATCACGACGGAAACCTCAAGGCACTCACGCTACCGGAACAGTGGGCGGAGAGTATCGTTGCAGAGCCTACAACACGTAAAGCGTTCTTAGTTACGTTGGTATGTTTACGCAACAAAGTGCCTTTAGCAGCATCGAAAAAACAAAAGGCACTAACAGAAACAGAGGTTCGCGCAAATTTGCCGCAAGCAATACTAGATTGCACCTCGTTATACGTCAGGGCGGCGGTAGCTATTCATGTGTTCCCACAGACGCTGATGAAACAACTGCAACGTGACTTTGTGCTAGCTCAATTAGTCACACGGTCGGACACGGTGAACGATATGATCACTACACTTTATTCGGAAGAACCTTTGACTGAAGAAGAGCAGGCTATAGTTGCCAACGGGGTTGGAAAAATAAAAAAGGCAAAATACGCTGAAGGTTTGAATAGGCACACGTTGAAAGTATCGCCAAAGCGTGTCCGCATTATAAACACCATCCTCAGAGAAGATGTTGTTGCAAACATCAACTCTATCAGGGGTCGAGTTAAAGTCGGTGCAAGCATTTACAGTATTGTGCAGATGTTGATATCAATGTCCTACCTGACACGCTCTTCGCGTTACGCAAAGCTAGCTAAAAGATTGGACGGATCGTTTTACTTGGATTGCATTAACCATCACGTGAGTTTGGATGAGAAAATCAAACTAGACGACGAGTTCATAGCGGTGCGTCGTGCCAACCCAGACGAACCGTACAGGTTATTGGCACCATACGAGCCTTTAGTGGAAAGCTACTATAGAGCCACTCTGCCGGAAGGCAAAGTCTCAGAGTTCATGCTTAAGGCGAAAAAAGACATTAAACGTGCGCCAACTTCACTATTATGCCAAGTGCTAGACAACTGTGCGTTGGAGAGTGGCGGTGAAACCACACTGCGCTGCTATGAGATCGAAATTAAAAAGAGAAAAGAATCTAAATTGACACCTACTACAAAGAATAAGATCAAGGACATCATCACCATAAACGGAGATGGTGACAGTGTGGTGGAAGTGTATGAAGGCGAGCCAAATTACAGCGACAAGTTGGTAGAATTGACACAGACTTATAACGGCACTATTTACCACGTTACTACCATCGGCGGTGTATTGTTCAATGTCCGAGGGAGCAGTAGCGAATTTGGAGGCAAGAGGCGTTGCATAACGTACGACAACCTACCTTGGAGCGAACGACTTGACCTGATACAATCCACAAAGATCAAACTACAACGTATGACTAAAGCAGAACTGGCGCAAAAAGTGCATAGCTTGGATAAGAATAAGCAATTATCAGTTTCAGAAAAAGATGCGGATGGATTTTACAAACGGTTTGATGTTAAAGCTTCAGGTGCGATGAACCGCAAACGCAAGGCTCAGTTGGAAAAGGAAGATGTGGCAGTTTGTGTCGACAACATTCTTGCTCGACAAACATTCGAGCAAGAGTCCGATGAAGAAGATTAAGTGGGCGGGGGATTATCATATAAATATAGTGTTTTATATTTTGGTTTTTGAAAAATAAAACATGTGGGTAAATGTGCACGTTTAAATTATTTTATCCTATTCCATTTATCATATGTTAATATGGTAGGTAGTATGTATATGATATATATATATATGAATATGTTTAATTTGTGTGACCGCGTGCGGGAATGGAAACAAAAGCTTTTTCACATATTGACAAATTTTATTTTAATGACAAATATTAAAAATAACACATATCAAGAGATCTGAGCACACATTCTCCTTGAAATCTGAGCACCGCATAGAGACCTCTGTGCTCGCCCACCTTAACTAACCTCTTGAGCATCTTGATGTGCTAAATATGAATATGATCGATGGTCTTAAATGATGCGACGGTCAACGCTCCTTTACTGTCACCACATTTACTACTACTGCTGCTATATTTACAATTGTCACTTGGTGACGTCATGTCGTAGTAATTGATACATGACAGTTTGATTAACACCGTCAGATATAAAAGTAGCAACACCGTTATATAATGGAGGTGGTGGGGAAAGTGACTAACTAGAGGAGGGTTGTGGGAGTGAAGACTGAGAAAAAACAGTCAGTCTTTATGCAACCTACGCGATCGTAGTACTATGACTAACATACAAAATGTGCGACAAACGTTTCCCACCACGCAAACGTTTACTTTACGCCTATTTGGATATAATGGAGGTGGTGGGGGAAGCGAGTAACTAGAGGAGAGTTGCGGGAGTGAAGACTGAGAAAAAAACAGTCAGTCTTTATGCAACCTACGCGATCGTAGTACTATGACTAACATACAAAATGTGCGACAAACGTTTCCCACCACGCAAACGTTTACTTTACGCCTATTTGGAACAAAATTGAGTATAAAAGTAACCTATGTGTTTATACTTGTTCCCATTCGTCATGTTTCAGGAACTGTACATCATATTCTGTTACAACGAGCATTTCAGACGCAGATTGGCAATCGACTGCCCTTGCTATGGGGAGTACTACGCGACGCAAGAGAAACTGTTAGATACCGTCATAGAGAAGCGCAAGTCTTATATGGCGTGCTTATGTGTGGGTGACTCAAAAAGTGGTGGGGCCATCAAGAGGACTCGGCGTGGTACAAACGTTACCGGGGACGGCCGTGTGCTGCACTGTTGCGTTCCCATTATGATTGGTTCATTTATAGACTACTGCATACGTGGTCATGACGCTTTAGTGGAGAACCGAGCTCTCTGGGGAGCGCTCATTGTTAAGGGTTTGCCTCGTATCTATTCGTCCTTTTCCACGTACGACGCGCTCACCATGCATGTGCGAAAAACTGCAACCAACAAGACGATCGAATGGTACACGTACGCGAATGGCTACGGTCTGGCCATCAGTTACGACAATAGTCGATGTCTAGCAAACAATTATCCTTACCGTGTCACTTGGACTTATATGGGAAAGACATACAGCAGCGACAGTCACGGTGACGGATGGTTATCGCTGTTAGCCGACTGTCGACCATTTGGTTGTTCTAACGAGGCTGTGTCCAATATCTCTGGCATAGTGGAAAAGGATTACGTGCACATGTTTAACACTGTATTATCGAGTCCGTACGACATGAACGATCTTTCCAATCGGCAAATAGTTAACCCTGTATTTATCATGTTACGCTTCATCGATAGAGTGCTGAATAAGAGAGGCACGAGCGCCGCAGTGTTGGCTCAAGCTTTTGAATCGGGCGCATTCTACGAGGCGTTGAGTAAGAAAAGCTCCTACGAAAGTGGAGGATCTGTCGGGTCCGCAGGTGCAAGCGGGGGTGATCCGTCGTCATGCGGCAAGTTACGTTTCAGCTACCCACAAAATTACGATAACACGCTGCACGAAGGGCGTAGTAACAAAGCTTGCTATTTTTTGGGCAACGTAACGAGGGCCAGCAACGATGCAGTGCGTAACTCTCCAGCATTGACTTTTCCAAAAGACGCTCACTACTATTATTGTATGCTAAACACAAAAGATCTCAAATCAGTGGGCGAACAAAACGTGTTGGCCGACCATACTTGTATGTCGGAGGCAACGGATAGGCAACAACTATTTTTGTTTCTACATAAACGTTTTATAGGGAAGGCCTCAGCACGTTTATGCATAGACGGATTCCTGACTAACCGTTACTGCGAATGGACATTGGATGTACTATGCGAAATCAAATCTCAGTTCCCCAACGTTACGAGCAAATATTACGCAACTATAGATGGTGGCAAAATCGGAGCTTACGTGATCCTCTCCACACGTGATTCGATCCCGATCAAATTTCATGATGGCCACAATGCCTTTTTTTCACCGGCCGAGACTCAACTCTTTTCACTTGAGTTTCCAGAAGCAGACATACTGTCAGTTTTGGCCAAACAGTTGGATCTCGTATGTCTGCGTAAGACGCCACCGTCTAAAGCTACAGTATCTATAAACAACATTAAGGGTAGCGTAGCCATGTCCACGTCTCTGTTGCATACGCAGTTGATGCACAATTCGCTCGGAGTCACGTGTTACTTAAAGACCGACAAGCGACTGGACCTTGTACCGTACGCCATGTTGAGCAGTGCTGGAACGCAATGCGCCCGTCACACCACAGAAGTGTACGCACGCCTCTCTAAAAGCTTCCGTCTCGACGAGGAACAAGAACTTAACAAACCGCCGCGCAGTACGGACCCAGTACGTGCTGCACTAGCTCTGTGCCAAAACTATCCAATCGAAAATATGAAGTATGCATGCCGCACGCTCGGTACGACTGGGGCCTCGTTTATCGGTGCGGTACACGAATCGTTGGCGAGTAAAATAAACGATTACCGCAACGAAATTATGCTGAAACGTGCACACTACGAAGTAGCGTCACCTTGGAACATACGCGTCATGGCAGCTTTCGGCAACCCGTACGGCGCTTGCGTAGAGGACGGAGTCGTTATGGACACGGAGGCTTTGTCGCATATGCCACCAGTTCGTTACAATGCGTGCATCACCATAGATTTCATGTTCGAACGTGCGAAAATGGCACAGCTAGCGCACGTCATGTTGGTGGATGATAGTCATTGCCCTGACGATGAGACTAGCACGTTTTTAGGTTACGTGGTGTCTCCGTGTCCGGTTAAGCGAAAAAACAGTAAACACACTCGTATCGTCGAGATACAAATCGGTACTCATTACTATCACATGATAGAATTTTTACCTAAAGCGACGCGCATGTATGGCGGCGTCAGCGCTCGTCATGTAATGAGTAACAATAAGACGCTGACTATAGTGATTAATGGATACAGCGAAGAACGGGTAGGGGTCGGTTCAAAAGTTGCAAACGGCTTCGGTCAAAAGAATGTCGTCTCCAAAGTTATTCCGTTGCGTGATTGCGCAGGCGTAACGAGAGACGGCCGTCTAATGCACGCCCAGATCGTGTACAGTGATGTATCCTTAGTGGGGCGTATGCCATCTGGACAGCTCTACAACATGTTGACTTCACCTGACCTGGCGATCGGTCCACGTGGTGAAATTATCGCACCTATCGATCTAGTGGTTCACTCGTTACACCCACACACCAATATCAAAGCATACACCGTAAAAGTGGATACGTACAGTAACACTTACGCGTTTGATTCCCACAATCTGGCACTATTGAGTCGGACATTACGTCAAGAACCAGTCAATGAGAAGGTGATTCAGTTAATTGGTTTTCTAGGTTATTCCGTGGAGTACGTGTCAGAAATACTGCCAGCACGAAGCTCCGCAACAGCGGTCGAAGGTGAACAAGAAGCTACACGCTTAACCTAGGGCCTATTCGTGTAATATTTATATATAAAAAATATAATATGGAGATTTGTTCATTTAACTGTGCCCCCCCGCCTATGTAAGATGTAGATTGATTAAACTAAAAAGTTTGTTTAGAATCGTACAACATTCGTAACCACATATGCCAAGATTCTACAGTGCTAATACTATAGGGATCGATACGTTCCGATTGAGTTTTGTCCAAATACGCGTTTTGAATAAGAACCATATAATTTGCGTACAGCACACACACTAGCGCAGCTAAAAGCATGACGGACATCAGTGCAACCAGCACCGACCAGACCATTGATACGCTCCACAAGATTGAATCGGAGCTTCGTTTTTTAGGTGCTGTGGTGGGGCCCGATAGCACTGAGGATGATACTGTCATAATTGATCCAGCAATACTACATCGTCTCGGTTATGTGTTAACTTACGATTGTGTTAATAAGGTTCCTGTCTTTACCGCGCTAAAGGACTTTGCACATCTGTACGATTGGCCTCTTTTTTGTGGCACTCGTGTGCCGAGGTGCACTCTCCTTTCTTATTGTGTCTCGAGAGTAAAAACTTTCATGTTTAGCTCATAGGGTCAGTCCATGTTTGTATCTGTACCAAGTGACATATATAAATACGATATACATGGCTAGCATTAGAAATTTGACAAAGTAAGACATGGAATGACACATAATGATGATTAACATTATGAAAACTATAATGTGAGCCATGACTGGAAACATATTGCTATAGCTTGTCTGAATGTCGCGAAAAGCATCGTATAACGAATTGCGACGTACACCTCCGTTTGCTTCATTTGATTCTGAATTGGCCATTTGGATCGCACCTATATAAGCTTCCATTGGCCCAACGGTCATGGTGAATGGTATGGTGGTGGAGGTGCAGTAGGATCAAATGCTGACTCGCTATCTCTGTAATGGTACGGTGGCGTAGTCGCTGTAGGATTAAATGCTGACTCGATATCTCTATGCTGTTTAACGTTTTTCGTGCTGAGAGTGGTAGCTGTCAGAGTCACTGTCTGCAGTGTCTTATCTCTATGTTCCATGTACAAGAAAAAGAGCACAAACAAAACTAGAAGTATAATAACTAGTGAGACGATATCTCTGTTGAAACTGTTACATATCGCAATAACGTCCATCATGCGGATGTGGGTGCTATTTTTAATCGGTGGATGTATATTACTTATAGTGGTTATAGCACTGATGAGTTTGGTTAAATCACAACAGAAGATTCGTCAAATTTCGAAACTTGTGTCGGCATCTGTTTCGTCACCTTCTACACCCATATCGTCATACGCCGGAACAGACAAAGTGAAGATGAACTACGACTATTACCATTTGACGCCGTTATAATCTTATCGGTGTATATAAGATTATATATAAGATAATATCATATCGGCAAACGTTGAGCGATAAAATCAGATATCCTTTTAATAGCTGCTTTGGACAGCTTCGGTGGAGTATTAACGAACCGGTGGCTGCACAGTTTGTGCGATCACGTGTTGCGATCTTTATCGACCCTCTGCCGCGAGAGAACGTGAAACGTATGATGCAGCGTGGCGAAGGGGGTGATTGTTTTCGGAGCCGCATCAAGAACTATCCGGTGGCTCAAGCGATCGCCTACTATGCGTGCGCTAGGCTTTTTGGATGGCCTGTGTTTTTTGTACCTTACTGCCAAGACGATGATGGTGCTGGCTGGATCATGGACCGAGTAGAGATGGAAAGATACATACATATCGTGTCAAATTATTTCAAACTGACAGGACACGGGACAAATTGCCCACCACTCAATTGCTTCAGTTTCGCTCGACCCGGCTTGCATACAGGACAAAGGCCTGTGACACCAAATATGAATTTTGCCAAATCTGTTGGTATTTTCAAATAGTCACCTCAAATCATTACATCGAATATTTCTTGTTCATAAAACTGTTGTTAATGCAATAAATAAAAAATTAAACGTCATTAATGATTCAAAAGACTTGTTATCTTTTATTATCCAATTGCTTCAACCGACCCCTTTAGCTTTATTATGAAATTGAAAAGTTTATTCTATGGCGCTCACTGATTACATGATCACCGCTTATAATAAATGATTTATTTCCATCATTGTATTACAGAGTTGTTAACAATATAAGAAACTTTGGAAAATAATGTTAGCCCGTTACTAGTATGTGGATAACATGAGTCCGTATATCAACATGGAATAAAAACAGTCTAGATTCACTGTAATTAAAACTACAACACATTTATTTCCTTATTTTAAAATTTTTACTGTTAAAAATGTGAAATATTGTTTGAGATGCTTGAGAAAGCATCAAGAAGAAACAATACTTAACAATCTACACATAAATAAAGGCAACAAAATACAAGAACGTCAGCTTTACCATTCGGGGCCTCGGGGACGCAAAAGTAATTTCGAGAATAGGCCGATTTGGAAAAGTTACAAAAAAATTAAATAAAAGATTTCAGGTAACAATTGCACCGAATCCAGCGGGTGAATATGGGCGGCTCCTAAGGAGAAGACTAAATTAAATCAAGTCCCCGAGAACCCAGTTAGCAAAAAAAACCTAAAACCAGAATGATATAAAAAAAATAAAAGTTATACCAATGCCTCTCAGAATGAACCCCCCCCCTCTTCCCGTCCTCTACGCCCGTCCTCTAAACTGAAAAGCTAGAAGCGTGCCTCTGTGCTAAGGGATGTATTTGGCCAAGAGACCAAGTCGTCATCCTTGTCTAATACTCGCCTCCAAACCGAGGACTAAAAACCATATTTTTTCTAATAACTATTACTTAAACGGTCAGTTAATATCTAAGGTTTAATTTATTTAAAGACCTGGGTGTTTACATGGATTGTGGTTTGACTTTTCAAACGCACGTGACTCATTGCATTCCATCAGCCAGTCGCATGGTGGGATTCATAATTCGGAAAAGGGAATGTTGAGGGCTGATTGTACCCTTTAGGAATGGAATTGCGTAAACCCCTTTCTTAATGCACCCACCCCTCCCCCCACCCATCGAATATGGACACCCCAGACTTTTATAGTAGTGTCCGCGTCGATGGCAACCATTGAGCTGACGCCGTGTCGGTATTAAAAGGACCGAGTGTAGAATCTATCGCCTACAATCTCCTCAACACTTTGTTCCCAAATAGGCTACCTGGATTTACAGCACTGCGACAACAGTATAAAAAATAATAATTCACTTTATTTGATTGCTGCTTTATCCATTACCATATATATCTCTTTTCAATCACCCTTTGATAAGGCAAGTAACACAGAAGAAAGACAAAGAGGTTGCCTCCAATAGTGCGCTAAAAGTGTGTCCAGTAGAAGTTCTCCTGTTCACCATGGAACTGGGAGAGACAACTCCTAGTCAGTTCTTACCTTATTCCTCCCCCCAAATCCACAAAAAAATCGGCCTTAAGAGGGCTCTAAACCCCCGCGCTGAGAAGCGTAAAAACTGCTTTGCGCGGTCCAAGATACTGCCCTTATTTACTGTCGTAAAATTATAAATGAAACATCTGCGCGGTCCAAGATACTGCCCTTATTTACTGTCGTAAAATTATAAATGAAACATCTATTTAAAGATAAAGACATTTTTGACTCAAATCGCTTTTTAGAATTTTCGAATTCTCCTTCATTTCGATTTTATAGGTTATTGAAGTTACCCAATATTCAAACTAGTGCCAAAATAAAACTAGAGCTGTTATCGAAATTTTAAAAAGCGATTTTAGTCAGAAATGTATCTGGTTTCAATTTAGTTTTGGTTTCAGATCGATATCTTTAAATCTGTAGCCGCAATGTTGGACCGCGCAAATGCCTGCATGTTAATTTATTGCCAAAATATGCGGTGATTCGTGAGATCCAAGTGGCGGAACCTCGAACTTCTTAGTCGCGGATGGATTTTACTACTTCATTCATAAAAACCTTCCTTCATTTAATTTAACATCGATGGATGCAATGTAGGCCTACGACGACTGATATCAGTATTATTTTACATACTGATTACTTAGAGTTAGTCTAATTACTTTTGAATGGCTTATTTCGTTTAAATTAAAATGTGCGTTCCCATGTGGTTCCTGATATAACCTAACTACAAAGTAAAGCATAACATTTTTATTCGTAATGACAGTGCACAATATTTATTATATCATGAAATATACTGTAATAATCATCTATATACAACATTTTTATGCAATAAATCATTTAAACTACATTAACGAATGCGTACAGTTAAAATATTAATTCAATAATTCCGGCTTGACCAAAGCAATAAGTAATTCTATAATACGTCACTGTCACTATTGGCCTTTGTTTTATTTTAAAAATATAAATACAGTAATGTTAAGTCGTAACTATTAATTTATTATAGTTCATTAATGTTGTGGTAGAAAAAATGCTAGGTCATTTATTTGTAATTTTATATGAAGGTAACTTTGAAGCATATATTTTACCTAAACGGTAACAAGGACAGAAAAATATGACAGCCGGGGGACGGGGCAGGGCGGAGCGGCTATCCTTTTGTGAACTTGAAGTCATGGGGCGAGGTAGTGTTTGGGAACCTCGTACCACTCCCGATGTATTCCGTTGAACAGCCAATGAGAAGACTTAGGACGGTAAAACTTGACATAAGTGATAGGCCATTTAAACATTGTGCAATGCGACTTTGGATTTCAATGGTTAGATTGAACCTGCTCAAGATAAAATGTTTATAATAAAAAAATTTCCCCTGTTTACCTTATTCTCAATTACATCTAGGTAGGTAATGAAAAAAATCAGAACACACAAGTTTAAGCTTTATAAATGAATAGCTTTAATTTAAGAGAAAATCAATCATGTTGTACAGACACAAGAAAATACAACGAGTTTTTATAATTAATCTTGGAGCGCTCCACTGCCTTAAAAATCAGAAATAGGCATACTAACCATCAAATTAACAATTAAAAACACAAATAAATAACTAAAGACAAGACTAAGTTAGTATTATTATACTTATTATTATTATTAAATACTTATAAATATAGTTATTTAAAACTATTAAGTAGTATAAAAGACAAAAGCTAAGTTTTACATAATATCATAACATAACATAAAGGGCGGAGGGCCGTTAACTGGAGGCAGATCCAAAGTTCCAAAGACCACTAACCATCAGGAGGCCATGTAAGATAAATCAACTGTTAACCCACCCAATAGGAGTTACCACACATACACCCAGTCCAAACCGTGACAGGAAATAGTCGTGGCACAGCACGACGCAAACGGATCCCAAAAAGCCCCACAAGAAGTTATTTCGTCTGGTGAATTCCAGTAAACGCAGGTTACAGTATCTTTGTGATCTGCTTCTTTTGCAAATTATATCTTTAATCGCATTTCACTATTTCTTAAAATGTTCTGGTGTCATGAAATAGTTTAAACAACTAAAATTTTAACAGAAGCAACTCCTCTCCAATGGAAATTGTACCAACCGTCTTGTTTACTCAAACATAAATAATAATCCCTCTCCGTTTCCATGGCAACCTAAACAGCTGACTTTAAGAACCATACATTTCAAGTGCCAACAAGTCACTCTCAAATTCAAAGTATTTTAATGTAATATAATAATAATAAAAATAAAAGAACTACTCTAAAACCAATCGAGCCTAAAGAAAAATCTATTTGGAAATCCGTTTGTTATAATGAATATTCAAATGAAGCAAAGAAGATATTCATAAAACACAATATAAATTTATCGTTCAGAACAAGTCATCAAGTAAAAAAACCTATTAGAAAACCCAAAATCAAAAATAAATGAAGAAGATAAATCTGGAATATATAAAATTAAATGTGATAAGGTGTATATTGGCCAAACAAAAAGAAAAATTAAAACAAGATTCAAAGAACACAGAGCAAATTTTAAGTATGGACAATGAGAAAAATCAGCAATGGCCAAACATGCACTAGAAAAAGGACATAACTTTTCAAAATTTGAAGTTCTAAAACAAGTTAACAAAAATCAATTATTAGATGCATCAGAAACATTCTACATGAACAAATTTAACACACTAATTGTAAATAATGAACCTCCTCCCATTCAAAATTCTCCGTTTATATAGTATAATTTTAACTTAAAATTACTTTACATTCATATTTATATACACACACTTTAAATTTAATTATTTTTTTAAATCTACCTTATGTTTTAAATATTTACATTATTATATATTTTGTAAATAAATGTTTTAAAATTAGAATTTTTATGTTGATGTCTGACGATGCCTACATTGTAGGCGAACGGCCTCACGTAATAAAATATTTTATTGGAATGTTTGAGCTTAAATTAGTTATTTTAATGCAATTGAATTTAACGTACATAAGTATTTAAAACATTTAAAAATTAAAACAATATTCAAAGAACACACAGCAAATTTTAAGTATGGACAATGTGAAAAATCAGCAATGGCCAAACATGCACTAGAAAAAGGACATAACTTTTCAAAATTTGAAGTTCTAAAACAAGTTAACAAAAATCAATTATTAGATGCATCAGAAACATTCTACATGAACAAATTTAACACACTAATTGTAAATAATGAACCTCCTCCCATTCAAAATTCTCCGTTTATATAGTATAATTTTAACTTAAAATTACTTTACATTCATATTTATATACACACACTTTAAATTTAATTATTTTTTAAAAATCTACCTTATGTTTTAAATATTTACATTATTATATATTTTGTAAATAAATGTTTTTAAATTAGAATTTTTATGTTGATGTCTGACGATGCCTACATTGTAGGCGAACGGCCTCACGTAATAAAATATTTTATTGGAATGTTTGAGCTTAAATTAGTTATTTTAATGTAATTGAATTTAACGTACATAAGTATTTAAAACATTTAAAAATTAAAACAATATTCAAAGAACACACAGCAAATTTTAAGTATGGACAATGTGAAAAATCAGCAATGGCCAAACATGCACTAGAAAAAGGACATAACTTTTCAAAATTTGAAGTTCTAAAACAAGTTAACAAAAATCAATTATTAGATGCATCAGAAACATTCTACATGAACAAATTTAACACACTAATTGTAAATAACGAACCTCCTGTGAAAGTAGCTATTGAATTCATGTTGTCGCCATAATGGACGCTTTGCGCGATTCGTTGTTTGTTTGCATTTCTAACATCATCATTTTTTATCAAAATTCTACCAAATTTCTTTTATTTCAATTTAAATTAACTATATTTTCATAAATAAATTCATTATTATAGAACAGCCACATAAATAATTCTTCAAGACTACTTACTATAAAAACAACACGGCCTGTATTTTACATAAACAATTTGTCAAGCACCAAAAAACCCCATAGGCCTACACCATTGGACGCCACTGTAAGATTTCAGGTCGTATATTATTTTATAGAGCATGTTTCTAGCTAAAGTTTAGTATATAAATGAACTTTGTAGTGTATATAGAACATTTTTAAAATATTTTTGAATGTTGCTGTTACACCGTGGCTACAAATTTTTAGATTTTTGTATTGAATCCATTTATAAATTTATAAGACATATTGTATACTTCTAAACTTATATAATGTATATATTTTCTGAAACTAGATAAAATTTAGGACATTTTTGCTATCTTGCATTTAAAAATTTATTATCACAAGATTGTATCCAATGGGTACCTCCACCACCTTTCGCGACTTATGAAAAAAATTCCAAAGTAACGTACCATAAAAAAATCAAAAATATCTTTAGGTTAAGTTTTTATACATTATCTGGTAGACTACATTCTTGAGATCATTTTTATACCATAAACAAGTAGTTTTATTACAATTTACTTATTTTTATGAATTTTATAAAAACATCTTACAAATTGGGCAAAAATCGCTACCCAATACTGAAAACTATAGTTACCGGATCGAAGGTTAAGCACCCTTAAACATATAAATCATGTATCGAAGTTAAAGAAGTAGTAGTAGTTCATGATCGATTACTACCAAAAATGAAATTAATGATTGCCAGTAGGATTTAAATTGACAAGTAAGTTAGTTAATATTATAATTAGGATAGTATAGTATAAATTCAACTCATCTGATCCGACACAATTCTAAATTGAAGAAAGTTAAATATTTAATAATATGTACATAAAAAACACTTTTACTTCAACCGCGGAACAGTGTGCAGTCTTGTATCCATTCTTCAGTGCCTTGTGTCTGCCGCAGGAATATTCATTCACAAGACTGCGTAGGTTTGGTAGTTCCGATAATATTTTGTCAAACTTCGGCACCCGCACAAGATTGTAATGCTCCAAATTGACATGATTGAAATAGCCAGCTGCTTCAATAGCGTCACGTTCAATATGTCCACCTTTGTATGCTATTAGACGCCCTTCGTCTTGTGCATCTTTTGATAAACATGCGACTATCGTTGCCAATGCCTCTTGTGGGAGGTCCCCTGGTAAATCTTCGTTCATGGACAATCCATGCACAAACCGTGTTGTATAGTTTATAGTTTTGTAGTCCGATCTACTAGCTATACTGTTCAAATGAGAGGTGCAAAAATGGTATACTGAAACATGACTATATTTAATATCGCACACGCCCAGTTCCTTTGCGTAAAATCGACCGCCTACACAAAAACCATCCATGTCGATAATAAACCTTATGTCCAGATTACGCGGTGTTGCCTGTGAAGATTTGATAATCAAATCTGGTTCAATACCGCACTGCTCCATCACGAACATGCACTTGTGAATGCTGACCAACTTAACGCTTCTCGTATATATATAAAACCCGGTCCAATGAGGAGGGTTCAGTTTCGTTACGTCACACGACGGCAATGTTTTAGTCGTCATGATAAGTGCCTCAGCCTGGATCTTTCTCATGAGATTGAAAGGTTAATCTCATGAGAAAGACGTGGGTGGTAGAGCCTAACATGGTGACTGCAATAAATAGGCTTTCTGTGGACTGCCCATTTGAGCGTTAGTTATCTCAGCAGGCAAATTTCTGTTCTTTCTCATGAGATTGAAAGATTAATCTCATGAGAAAGACGTGGGTGGTAGAGCCTAACATGGTGACTGCAATAAATAGGCTTTCTGTGGACTGCCCATTTGAGCGTTAGTTATCTCAGCAGGCAAATTTCTGTTCTTTCTCATGAGATTGAAAGGTTAATCTCATGAGAAAGACGTGGGTGGTAGAGCCTAACATGGTGACTGCAATAAATAGGCTTTCTGTGGACTGCCCATTTGAGCGTTAGTTATCTCAGCAGGCAAATTTCTGTAGAAAATGTGAGAAATACAATACGAGTTATGAAGTTGTAGCCCATGTCTAAAGGCTTGGAACAGCGTATTCATGATTAACACGGTGTCCAGTTGAATGTTAAACTCCAGTTTTTTTTAATATTTTTGATAGATCACCCCGCGCGACACTGTACATCTCATCCCACTTGGGCCCAGAGCAAACCACGGCAGCATCATCAGCAAACAAAAACAATTCACTCTTAAGACTAATTTTTGTAACATTATTAATATAGACATTAGGAAGAGCAAAGGTCCAAGGTTACTTCCCTGAATGACTCCGTAGTTAACATTTGCTAAATCAATGTCCGCGCCATTTAATGAGACTGACTGGACGGAGACGGTCACGCATGATCAGTGATTATTTCAAATGGCTGCGGTTTTATACGTAGTACTGTTAACACTAGTGTTGATGGTAGTTGTTGCGCTCATTATGACTGTCGGTGTTGATTATATAAAAAATGATAAGTGGCTATTGGCCTACGGATCACCTGCTAACAACGCGATGCGTGACTGTCATAGTGAGACCGTGTATAGCATGACAGATGACCACTGTCATACGCAGTGCAAACCACCTGGAATATACAAAAATGTGCATGGCATCTGCACGAATGTGACCGAACTGTCCGAAGGTGCGCCGTACCGTGATAAATGTGATCCGAAAAAGGGAGTCTTTCCATATGTAGTTGGTGACGGGCAATTTGGAACGTTAGATGTCCGCTGTATGAGTGTCGATCCTGGCATGCAACCGGACAATGCCAATCTCCCCAACCGCATCTGTACCGGTAATGTGGCTAGTATTGAAATTGATTACCTCTTGCAACATGGCTTCCCTCAGTGGACCGACTGCGTGTGTGAAGAAAATAACGTACTCGTAGAAATTGCACCAACTCTAACTATTCGTTCGAGAGGCCTTTGCGTCTCGCATCACATGGCTCGTCTATTCAGTCATTGATACTGACTGAATAGACGAGTCATGTGTCATTATATTTATACTGGTAAATATAAAAATAATGAACGAAAACGAATGGGAGTATAATATATATATATATATATATATATATATATATATATATATATATATATATATATATATATATATATAGACTTCCGTATAAACACATATCCCTGCAGCTAGAGACGCAGAGACACATACCCCGGCACCTCCGGCAGGGCTATGTCTGCAGGGATAAGTCCGATTTCATAGACGCAGCGACACTTTCCCCTGCAGTATATATTGCAGGGATATGTCATTTCTGTTTTATACTGCACATACCCCTGCAAGTATATACGATCAATACTCAGTTGTGCCAACATCATTCTGAAGAGTAAAAAAAAATATGTGGGACTTTATTCATACTTATTAATTAACTTATACGATGGCTTTTTATAATATAAAATTTATAATGATACTTCCATCGTTTAAAATTTTAAATATACGTTGAATATTATTTGTGTTGATAGGCCTATTAAATGTTATATTATATCTTAACATTTTTCTTCTGTTCTAGGTCAAATTAGAATAGACTGAAAAAATAGGTTAGAAATGTAAAATAAAAATAAGAGTGAATGATTGTAATATTTGTTAGTACCCAACCTTAACCTATTATTAAAATAATAGTTTATTAATATACCAATGGCCAAATAAACTACAAGTCCTACATATTATCATGTTATATTAACAATTTAAGCCAAAATTAATTCCTTCAGGACACCCAATGTACTGATCAAATATTTCTAAGCGTATATGGACTATAGCTATAGGACAGCCACTTCACATACTCAACTGCCACTGATAGACTAGAGGTAATGTCCACTGTCGGCACCGGCCTGGCCTTTGACCTAGAACAAAGTTATTTAATCTATACCGCTTTATGAAATAGAGACTAGGTTGTTAATAATAGTCGGTAATGGTGTCCCAGTGCTGTAACCGAGCTACTTGGGGTCAAATGTAGGCTCTATGCTCGGTCCTCTTAATACCGATACGGCGTCCGCTCAATGGTTGCCATTGACGTGAACACTACTAGAAAGGTCTGGAGTGTCCAAGTTGGATGGTAATTAAGGTTTGGATATTGTGTAGGGAAGAGAACGGAGTGTCAGGCTTGTCAGTTAGCTGATAATCAGAACAACACTATGCGGTTCGGATTCTACGTAAATCTGTAGGTCCCATAATTGCCCTGGCTATTGGGATATTAATAAATAGTCATTTCCGAGCTAAGTCGAACTGAGATAGTAACAATAACTGCACTCGTTCATCTACAATTATCACACTGATTCACCCCTCATATTCGGCTATATATCTACGATCCATTTATTAAGAGAATTTTTAGAAAGAGCTAGGGTAATCAAGGGACCTACAGCTTTACGTGGAATCCGAGCCACGTAGTGTTGGTCTGATTTTCAGATAACTGACAAGCCTGACACTCGGTTCTCTTCCCTTTACAACATCCGAACCTTTACTAACATCCAACATGGACACTCAAGACTTCTCTAGTAGTGTCCACGTCGATGGTAGCCACTGAGCGGACGCCATTTCAGTATTAAGAGGGCCAAGTATAGAACCTATCGCGTACAATATCTTCAACACTTAGTCTCCAAGTAGCTAGGTTACAGCACTGCATCACCTGTGCGGACAATTAATTAATGGCACTTTTTATGAAATGATTGGCCTTAGTTTATAATAATTACTACATTCGCTCATTTTTGCTCATTATAATAATTTCAAATCCACAATTTTCCCACGTCTGGACGGTCGGCTTTTTGTCTATAAATAAAGGAAAGGGTAGTTATAAAGAACAAGGGCTTTGTCGATATTTGTCGAAAATACAAAGAACAAGGGTTTTGTCGATAATCGTACTTAACAAACTGGACATTGATTTGAGACTTTTGGCTTTTGCTCAGCAAGAACCTTTGTATTACGCCGATCGTCAAGATATGGGCGAAATTGAGGTTCGAATGAGTGTGATGAATGTAAATATAATTAATAACATTAATTTCATTTTTTTGCTAAAAGCAAAAGAGTGTGTTAATTTTTGTTAACTAAGGTCCACTGTTCCTCAGAAAGAACTATTTATTAATATTCCAATAGCTAGGACAACTTGGGATCTACAACTTTACGTGGAATCCGAACCACAATCTGATTTACAGCTAATTTATAAGCCTGACACTCAGTTATCTTCCCTGCACAACATCTGAACTTTGAGTACAATCCGACATGGATACTCCAGACTTCTCAAGTAGAGTCCACGTCGATGGCAACCACTGAGCGGACGCTATGTTGGTATTAGGACTGAGCATAGAAACTAAATAGTTGATAAGAAGTATATGGAAAAACACGGATAGTGAAAAAAACTCAAACACACGTAAAAAAAGAAAACAATAAAATATTAAATATATTTCAAAAAAATATGATCAAATATATTAACAACGTAATACTAAATTATTTCAACACGTATGATCAAGTAAAAAAAGCCGAATAATTCATTATTTTTTAATTAATTTTTATAATTTAGAGAATATTAAGTATAAATCGATTGGCTAATAAATTTTCTAAAAGAATTATTGCATATTTTTTGTCTCATAAGGTTATTTTGAACATAAGAATAACGTTAAAAATATAAATTAGGAGTAAAAATTGAAATATAACGTGAATTAGAATCAATGTTGGCAACACTGTGGAAATGCAGGGGTAAGTGTCTATGCGTCTATCTGCAGGGATAAGTCTATCCGTGTAAAACATGGCCGATTTTATAATTCAGAAGCACATATCCCTGCGCAGGGCTATGTGTCTATGCGTCAACTGCTGCAGGGGTATGTGCTTATACGTGTGTATATATATATATATAAAACCACCGAACGGATTTACACGAAATTTTAAAGGAAGTTAGCTTTCGTATGGATGTCAGTTAGCTGAAAATCACACCAATACTACGTGGTTCGGTTTCTACGTTTGCTCTAGGTCCCTTAATTGCCCTAGGTATTACGATTAATAAGGGCTATTAGCAATGACTACAGATAGAATAAGACGAAAAGTTCATATGGGCAAGAGTCAGACAAACAACATGGAAACAAAAAACAGTTTCAGCAACACGCGGCTACGAGCGCTAGGAGTTCGTTTGCCGGGTGAAAGCTGGGGGAGAGAGAGTGAAGGATGAATGAGAATTTGTAGATAGTAAAAACGCCGATAGGAAGAGAGAGAAAAGAGAATACAACAAAAGTCCAGTCCCTTGACCTTGAAAAGGACACCCCCTTGTTTTGACATCTGTTGACAGACAACTGACTGCCCTTAGTTGTGACTTGTGAATGGAATATCGTCAAGTCTCTTAGGTTTCCAATGTATATGTGCATCTTTTGCAATTATAGCAGTTTACAGTTTTTAATGCGAGGATGTTCATTTTGAATGTTTCATTAAATGTATGTAGATTATAGTTTAGTATAATTTTAATAACATGCTATATAGTATAAACATAATACGCGTTTTGTATGAATAATATGAAAATAATCAAATAATGTACTATTCAAATTTAGAATATATATTGTATGGCCGAAAACGTAGTTTAATCGCTTCCTGTACCCTTTAGGGTGAAAATATTTAAGAATTAATAAGGTCTTATTGCACAATTACGTACAGAGGCAAATTTTTTACACCTCAACCGTTTAAATTGGTCAAGAACTAAATGAGAAGTTGCGTTGACAAAACCTGGCTCCACGAATTATGTATCAATACCACTGTACATGTGTGGGAGGGTGGATGAGTCAATACCATTGTACATGTATGGGAGGGTGCGTGGGTCAATACCACTGTACATGTATGGGAGGGTGGATGAGTCAATACCACCGTACATGTATGGGAGGTTGGATGAGTCAATACCACCGTACATGTATGGGAGGGTGCGTGGGTTAATACCACCGTACATGTATGGGAGGGTGCGTGGGTCAATATCACTGTACATGTGTGGGAGGGTGGATGAGTCAATACCATTGTACATGTATGGGAGGGTGCGTGGGTCAATACCACCGTACATGTATGGGAGGGTGGATGAGTCAATACCACTGTACATGTGTGGGAGGGTGGATGAGTCAATAACATTGTAAATGTATGGGAGGGTGCGTGGGTCAATATCACTGTACATGTGTGAGAGGTTGGATGAGTCAATACCATTGTACATGTATGGGAGGGTGCGTGGGTCAATATCACTGTACATGTATGGGAGGGTGGATGAGTCAATACCACCGTACATGTATGGGAGGTTGGATGAGTCAATAACATTGTACATGTATGGGAGGGTGCGCGGGTCAATATCACTGTACATGTGTGGGAGGGTGCGTGGGTCAATATCACTGTACATGTATGGGAGGGTGGAGGAGTCAATACCACCGTACATGTATGGGAGGGTACAAAAATTAATGTTGAAAAAAATGAACAATATACAATTCCTTAATAGAAGAAAAAGGAACATAGATTTGCAAACATTGCTTTTTTAGTTTGCAGCAGTTTGTTTCTGGAGAACCACTGACATTTTTAACCATGCAACTTAGACATATAAAGAAGGTGAAATGGAGTGAAGAAGAAAAAATTTTACTTTAAGCCTTTACTACACGTCTCCAAATGTGTATAAATGTTTAAGGGAAAGAGGGTTTTGCCCAGTCTAACTCAAATTTGTATTTGGGTAAATGTTAATAATGTTCAACCTGGATTCGGCAAAGAATTATTTGATTAATTGAAAAAGAAATCCATGTCAATGACTGAAGACGAGAAGGAATGTGTGGTGTTACTAGACGAGATGTCGATCAAATGAGCATTAGAATATAATTATAAGCTTGATGTTGTCGAAGGATTTCAAGATTTGGGACCCTTGGGTCGAGAAGGATCAATAGTCACACATGCTATGGTATTCATGATTACAGGATTGTAATATCCCTGGAAATGCCCAATATCATATGTATTATCACATAACTCCATTAAACACACATCATTAGCCATATTAATAGATATGTGTTTAAGTAGTGTACAATATGCTGGTTTTCACCCTAAAGCTATTGTGATTGACTTAGGGTCGACTAATGCTGCTGCGATAAAACTATTGGGTGCTTCATCTCAAACGCCTTATATTATGTTTAAAAATAAGAAGATATACTGTCTGATTTCCCTCACCTTCTAAAGTGTTTACGGAACAACCTGTTAAAATATGACTTTTTTGTAGAAGGTAAATTGGTTTCTTGGAGAGACATCAAGATTTTCTATGACCGTGATAAAAAAACTGGAACTGACTGTAGAGCTGCACCTAAGCTATCAGAGAGGCACGTCAATCCACAGAGTTTTCAGAAAATGAATGTAAAATTTGTGTAAAAAGTGTAAAAAGCTAGTAATTTAAGTATGTTTTAAATTAAATTTGTATGTTGTACATTATTGTAAATATCTCTTTAATTTAGCCATAAAAATCAAAGATCAATACAAATATTCAGAAATTAATTCATTTACATTGAAGCAAGTAACGTTTTTTACGATGTTCTGGTTTATTCTTTGTTGGAAATATTATTGTAAATTAGATTAAATAATTTAAAAGTTAGTATTTTTTTGTTTTTAATTAAATTTATATTTCGTACATTATTGTATGTATATTTTAAGAAAAGTATGTCAGAAAAGTAAAACCACAGTATAAATATTCAGATATTAACATCCTGTATTTTTAAGCAGTAATTTTTAATTTTGTTATAATTTTCATATACATTTCGTTGTTGTAAATCTAATTGTAAACTAGATTCGACAAACTAAAAGCCACTGCAATTACAGTTACATTTTAAAATGTGATCATATCTTTTATGAAATTATTTTTTTTGTTTTTAAATTAAAATTTTATTTTTTACATTATTGTAAATAACTGTTTAAACTATGTCACAAAATTAAAAGACCACTAAGCAAATTTCTGTATATTTAATGAAGTATTATTTTGATTGAATGGTTCCTCTCTTTAATCTGTCAATTATCGTTTTTAAATATTATCGTAAACCTGATTAGAGAGCTAAAAATTCCGTGCAACTATTATTATATGTTAAATGTAATCATGTAATTATTCAACTAATTAATAAACTTTTAAGTATTTACTACTAGTTTAATTTAATGATGACTTGGTTTCAACACAGTCAAATTGACGCCCGTCCTCTAAACTGAAAAGCTAGAAGCGCGCCTCTGTTCTAAGGGATGCATTTGGCCAAGGAACCAAGACTTGTAACGGGTTTCAAGTGACCTGCCATCTGTCAAGGGTCCACCAGTTGTTACGAATGAAGTGAGAGACCCGAAGAAGATCGATGAAGAACCGGAGTGTGGGTGCGCAGACCAAAAATACCGCTCTCTCTTTTCTTCGTGCACTCGTCATCCTTGTCTAACACTCGCAGCCAAAACGAGACTTCAGCGCTCCATAGTGGCCCGTTGCTTAAATTCAGTTCTTTACCTACTGTTTTGGTCTGAAATTTTAACATGGGAACTTTTCGTCTTATTCTATCTGTAGTCATTTTGCTATTAGTAAATATCTCTTTCTGAGGAACTGTCGACCTTAGTTAGTAACAATGACTACACTCATTCATCTACACTCTTACTCATTCGCTTCTCATAATCGCCCATATCCTGAAGATCGGCGTCTTAATATTGAAAAATGAACGAATGAATAAAAAGGAAAATTATCTGTAAAAAGAAAATCTAAGGAAACAAAAAATTTTATATAAGAGACGCAGGCTTTTTAAAAAATATGACCGATAAAAAATAACTTATGAATATAACATTTCTGCAGTAGATCTCTTGAACCATTTGATTCCTTCCACAAGCGAGAAATTCATCGATCATATCTATAAAATAGTTGGAAAAATACTACAAGACCAAAATTTACTGTATGAGAGAATGTGGGATCTATGTACTATAAAATACCTAATTTTAGAGCATAGAAAAAATTCACCCTTGAATCTACGCCTTTGAAATGTGTCTTAGTTTCTATTTAGAAAATGCTTTAAACGTTTTTAGTGAAAAAATCATGTTTTATTTAATAATGCATATGAAGGCTTCCTGTTTGTTTACATATTAGATCGACAGAAACAAAAAGTATCCTTGAAAAATTAATCAAAATCAGTAGGAAAGGGAAGTAAACTTCTGAAACCTATAGTTGCAATTCTTTAGTTAAAATACAGGGATTTTTGTCGTGTTCTTACAGACGCCGTTCGTCAACATACAGTATACTTGGGCGAACAGATTCGAATGAGTGTGATGCGCGAATGTAGCTTACCGGTTTTCGAAGGTTTCAATCTTTTCCATTCTTGTAACCTCTCACCACCTATTTTTCTTCCACTTCACACTGGTTCTGACCCACCCGCCCACTCAACACTTACACTGCATTACATTACAATGTAGGCCTTGTTAAAAACTCTTTACATATAATTTTTTTTGCTCAGTTTGGTAAAGATAGATTAAAGTAGACTTAAGAGGAACTCTTCACATTACAGTGTACGTACAGTGGTGATGATGTAGTGGTACCTCCGTCGACTATTGTTACAAACTAAGGACGACTATTCCTTTGAAAGAGTCATTAATTAATAGTACAAATGAACAGCCGGCGGTTATATCACCTGATCCCTTTCAAAATTTGCTACAACTCTGATTGGGAGCGAACTGAGGAACTTTAGCTTATGAAGCTGGGATTGAACCAACTACGCTACCGACCAATTAATTTTCCTAGTCCAGAGGCGAAGATGATATTACTTTTTTGTACTCACAGTAATCCAAGATGGTGGTTACACTGACCTGAAACAAAAAAATAGGCTTTAGCGTCAACTCACACATATATTTTAATTGCACCTATTTAAAAAAATAATATTCAAACAAACAATGAACATAACGCACTTTTTCTCGCATTACAGGATAATGGTTAAAAGGGTGTAGCGAGATTCATAAAGTCGCAAGCCCTTGCTTCTTAGGCGAGTGTTTATCTGTTCTGGGCTTGTGACTCGTAAAAATTACCCGATATTTTAATAAATTAAACCAGCTTTAAGTGTCAAAGCCCTTCCAGACAGCTGTAAATATTGTTATAATTGCAAGCCTCACCCTTTGGCAGTCAAAAACAAAGTTGTACTCGTACGGTGAATACGCCGTAATGGTTCCCAGGATACTGATATTTATTGTTCTCCTTAACTATACCACCACTTAATTGTAACCTTCAAAGGAAAAGAACGTCAAGGTCCTCCTTAATCCTACGAAGGAATCCGACGGGCCTTGTTTCGGTAGCCTACAGTGTTTAATTCTGTCGCATCGGACGGACACTCTCCTGGTGTTGACTTTGGAACTACAGTATAACCTCGATTATCCGGCCTAATGTGGCGAATTTCAAGCCGGATACGATAAAAGCCGGATAAAACATAAGTTATAAATAACTTGGTTTTATTGGAGAATCACGTTTAATATAACTAACCGATAACGCACATCATGCGTTTGCGGGACGCCTACAATTGCACGTGACGCAACACGCTCTGCAGAATTGTAATGAAACGAACGAAGCTTATCATTATCACCAACTTTGACGCTGCTTTACAATACAATACGAAAAATATTTAAAAATACAACTATGTTTTAATTAGGCTATAAAAAATTCTAAGGTAAATTAAATGTTATGTAAATTATATATGTTTACTTAAATATTAAATCTTATACTTAAATTAAATTTTACTCCAACTGAATAAAAAAATATGTACAGTTATGTAACTGCAAATTATGTGTACGTAAAATCAACTGTTTCAGTTCCGACTTCTCTCACTCGCGAAATGGACTCTTCCAGCCAGCCACACTGAACAAAAGTAAACATTGCCAGCTCATTGCCGGTGGCCGAACAGTCTGAGACGTCAGGACTTCGAATCTAAGATATACATAAAGCAGGTTAATATCGTAGCCTTGATTGGAAGATTGTATTACTAAACTGGCATAAGCAGTTCAGTTATTTTAGGTGCAAACCTGTGCTATAATAAATCTAAAGGTGATTTATTTCAAATAAGCGACAGACCGTAGGCCTACTGTTAGCTCAGCTATTAAACACTTCCAGCGGTTGATGCAGAGAGGGGGGTTAAGAGAGAAACACATACCACTAGCGCTACCTGTGAAAACCGAACACGAACTAATTACACCAAACAGGAATACCGGCTTCACGGTACTATCATTACTATCATTGCTTGGTTTTTAATTGATATTAAAACAGCTGTTTATCATGCTGCGTATTTTTAGTGTCAATTTAAAAATGTATGAATGTTTTTAAAAAATTTTTAAAACAGATGTTACACAAAAAATACGAAATATTAGTTCTGTTTTTTTAATAGTCCTCCTGCTATAGTCACGACACAAGTCACAGACTGAGGCTGAAGGTCGTGGTGACACGAGCGCCGCGAGTGCTGGGGTTGGCACGCGAAAATTGCAGGGGCGTCCCTTAGTAATTAATAATTGCTATAAAAGGTTTATCTTACCATGCCATTATTATTCAATACTCAACTATGGCAAAGAAATAACAAATATTTACACTAAACAACAATACAATAGCATGCTATTTACACAATCGTAATCCGGGTTGGACCGTGTCTGGTTATTATGTACACTATGTACAAATTGCCGACGTTTCGAGCACATTGCAGCACTCATCTTCAGGGCGACACGCTCTGCTACTCGATCCACAGAGTATATGAAAACAGACTCTGCTGCTAACTCTATTTATGTTGTCGGGGTCTCAAATTGTAACCACGGGCATTCCTGTCCTCGATGTTTCTAGAAAGGCCCAGGTGGGTCTGGAATGTCCGGGAGGCAGGCTTAGGTACGCAAAGGTCATACATACAAGCGACCAAATATTAGACACTATTCTGCCGTAACAACTATACCTACTGGATGACGTGGCTCACCTTACCACGGTCTCTCCATCCACCCTACAACGACGGTACATACAAAACTCACAACTACGAACGCCTTGATACGACACGAACATACGCAACTAACACACTCCAACCATTCGACTAAACACTAGGGGACGCCCCTGCACGCCACACGTGCTAACCCCACCACCTGCTGCGCTCGTTACACCTCGGTCTTCGGCCCGTGAATTTTGTCTACAAACAATAGTAGGTTAATGCATAACGTACATTCACAATATTAAATTTATTTACAATATCTCACACGCGTTACTTGCGTTTCTATCTATTTGCTATCATAAAAACTCAAAAGGATATTGCTTTGCCTATTTCAAACGTGTTCATTTAATTTGTTTTTGTTTGTTTTTTATACATACAGCTGTTAACACTTTTTTTAAATCATTATTTACGTTTGAACAGCTGTTACTTTTAGACTCATTTGAATCTCTCCGTGTTATTCGTATGGCCGAAAACATACTTTGAGGGCTTCCCGTACCCCTTCAGAGCGAAAATGTTGAAGAATTAAGACCTTACGAACAAATACAAACCTTTTGACACCTGGACCGTTTAAATTGTTTAAGAAATAAGGGATTGCGTTAACAAAAATGGCTTCACGTATTTTACATATAATGATATTACAGTACAAGTACAGACCAAACATAACTACTTGATCTCTGGTACAAACAATGAAGCAACACTTGAAGGATTTTGAGAATTTACAATTTTGAAAATCGTTCTTAGCAATTGATTTTTTTAAACAATCAAATCATGGTTCTTGAGGAATAGTGGAGCTTAGTTTATTGACTTTACGAGGCTGTGACACGATGACTAATTGTCATCAATGTTGTTGTCCCCTGACTCATCCCTCACTGGATGACATGTCACTCTCTGGAGGTGACTTCATTCCGCCTACTCATGTAGTTAAAAGTCTCTTACTTTGAGTATGTAGAACACATCATAACAATTTTTGTTCCGACTATTCGATGATACAACCGATATTTTAGGAACAACACAATACGGATGAGGACAAACAACAATAACACGTTGAGAGGAACAGAATCCAAATTGACATGTTCTAAAGTTTAGAGTCCAACGTCGGCCCAAGTGGAGTTCACGCTTAGGGATGGAAAATATATTCAACATTTCGATATATCGATATATCGCAAAATAAAATATCGATCTAACAATAATATCGAAAGAAAAATAACCTATATATCGAACTGTAAATGATTTATATGTTTAAGTTATGCACTAACTCATTTATGTCATGACCAAAAATACACTAATGTTTTGCTATCACTATCTAGAATAGCTACTGAATGTTAAAATAAAATAAATTTATCTACACAAAACAAGTTGTGGTCTATGGGGTTGCATGAAAAAAAATCAAAATAAGAATAGTTATACATTTAATTATTATGTCAATTGTAAAAAGAATATTGTTATAACATTATGTTTGGTTTTCACATATAGAAATGTCTATAGGCTTCTTATAAACAGTAAGTTTCCACCCACTGGTCTACAGTAAACTATATTTTATTGCGTTAACTTCACGTAAAATTGCCTTTTAAAAATAACCATTCTAACAGTTTACTTATAAGCTAAACGCCTTCCAAATGGGGTCGCCGTCTGGACACTATATGTTTCTAAACCGAAGGGGCTGTAGTGTCAATAGATTTCACACTTTATGAGTCTCTCCTTTTTTGCTCTAGGACACCGGGTGGCTGTGGTTCTCCTGAACTAGCAAAAAGCATCCACCCTTAGCACCACCCTTAGGCGATGCTGTCAGCAGTAAATTAACGCAATGGCCACTGCCCAGACTCCACGTATGGCAATAAATTTACTGGGGCTATACGGTCAGGTGCCAATCAGTCGCTCTTAGGACAAGACTATAATTTACAATAAAAGAATAAATGCACTTGTTAGAACTAGTTATAAGACGACAGTTACATAACCTATCGTGTAAAATAAAAATAATAGCCTATAAAGTTTTCAACAACTTTCAACAGCCAGAACAGCCCACAAAATATTTAAAAATAAATATGAAAAGCAATATGTCGGCCATAAGTGCTGTATTTGTATATATCTCCATTATTTTGTATTATATTTATAATTTATTTGTATTTGTTTGTATTTATTTATAATTAATTTGTACATAAATACTTATAATTTTTATTATATACTATCCCATATATGAATAACATCACTTGTCTGGAGTTTGATCATTTGAATCAGAGTTTCTTTTGTAAGCCGAAAAGGTCTCTAAGTTGTATACACTTTAATATTCATAGTTTAAGAAGAAAATTTGATTTGTTTATGCTGATATATACACAATATCATAAATAGTTTAGATATTCTTATTTTGACAGAAACTTGGATTTATAATGAAGAGGTGTCATTTTATAGAATTCCGGGGTTCAACATGTTTGCTAATTGCAATGAGACATATAGAGCAGGTGGCATTGCAATATACATTCGCGATAACATCCTAGCTAAAGATAAAAGTATACAAATGGTGTCTGCTGATATATTAGTTTTGGAAATTAAATGCTTTAACTTTATTTTTAATTTAATTGGTATATACAGATTACAAGATTATTCCGAATATGAATTCATTAATGAATTAGAGCAAGTAATAGCACTTTTATATTCTAATGTAATTTTAACTGGCGATATCAATCTGGATATTAAAAGTAATAAACCGGAATCACACTCTTACTTAACAGTAATGCATAATAACAGTTTTATAAATTTTATTGACAAGCATACTAGAATATCTAACGAATCTGCAACATGTATTGACCATGTTTTTGTTAGGTTTAAACATTCTCAGACTTTTAAGTCTGGCGTTTTCCATTTAAATGTTACTGACCATAGTATGATTGGTTTAATTATGAATTTTGAAATGCCACCACATTGTTATCCTGTTTTGCAAGAAACTTTTGAAACATTCAATTACGAAAGATTAAAAAAGTACTTACGTGAAGTTAATTGGAATAACGTTCTTTTGTGTGATGGCGTAAATGTAGCTTTAGAAATGTTATATAGTAGCCTATTCTATCTGATGGCATTAAGGGTTGTAAACAGGTTATTAGAATAAGTGCCAAATTAAAGAAAGCCAAGTCCAGGAGTCCATGGATAAATGAGTTTTTACTTCGACAGTTAGAGAAAAGGAATAAATTAGCAATAAAACTTAAAAGAAGGCCCTATGATACAAATCTTAAAACTTACTTTTATAATTTTAATACCCATTTAAACAGCCTTATTTCTGATACAAAACAATTATATTATAAAAATCTGTTTATGAGGAGTGCGGGAGATGTGAAAGAACAGTGGAAAATTGTGAATAGTTTGACAGACATAAAAGATAAGCAACCGATAAGCGCGATAAAAGATAACAGTAACGACGTCCTTGTGGACGATCCCCTGTTAGTTGTAAACCTTTTCAATGAGCATTTCATTCAAGCCCCTCAAGATCTGATAATCAACCTTCCTAACTTTCACCTTGATACCTCGTATTATACTCGCATTGTAAACTCCTTTTTTCTAAACCCTGTTACAACTGAAGAAATAAGTAAAATAATTAAAAAACTAAAAAATAAAGTCTACAGGTTCTGATTTATTGTCTGTCAAACTCATTAAAGAAATTAATACTGAAATATCCCATGTATTAGTACATATTGTAAATTTAAGCTTTACGAGTGGTTTGTTTCCTAATAAACTAAAACAAATTGTTATTGTTCCTATTTTCAAGAAGGTGAAAGACTGACTATATTTATATCTAGAATTCAGAAATGGCTTTTTACCAAAAGCAAAATTGATTCTATGTTTGATATCTTAGTGTAAAGTATTAAGAATTTCCTTGAGATATAGTGTACTTGTTTTACCATTGAGGCGGTGATGCCTTTTTTTGTACAGTTGTTAGATTAAATTAATAATTCAAGCTTCAATATTGTAATTGTGAAGCACCACTTAGCTTATAGTAAAACCGTATTTAGCAGCTTACTATGAATTTAGTGAAGACAGCGTATGGGACAAGCACATACTGCAGTGACCGTCCTTATCAAGTGGTAATCTATTGGACTGATAAGAACATTGTTCATGCAAAAACACACCTGCGCTAGCCATCGCCTACTTGAAAAGATGGCTTGAATTTCCTAGCTAATTAATACATTGTAAATATTGTACAAATGTTGGATGGAATAAAATATATTATTATTATTATTTGACTAATTTAATTAATTTGTATAGCTGGTTTTTTCTTATAGTGTTATAGTTTTAGGAATTAGATAACGTTACCAGGGTAAAATAATATATTATTTCTTTACTAATTCTGACCAACTATAATAACTTCATGTCTACAATGATAGGACCTAGGATATTGAACCGTTGCACGTATATTTATCTATATTAAATTTTTATATAACGACTTTTGTAGTAACTTGAGTAGCTACCGATCTAATATCAAACGCATGTCATGGTTAAGCTGTGGCCCCTTTCTCGATGATCCAAGACTCCCAGGGTTGGTGTTCAGGGAGGGTTATGTTGTCCTTTCCGAGAATTGGACAGGCCGCACCCTATTTCGAGTCTACCCTGTTTCTAAAAATCGACTTATTGTTTGAAACATATGGCACTGCACCGTGTAATTAACTGACTTCTGCCAAGGAGTGCTTTGTCCTGAACTGCCACGTCTCCGACTTTCACACCGATGCCACCATCGGGTACAGCGAACGGCGCAGTGTCCGTCATACAGAGATTGCAACTAATGTAGGCCTACATCTTTATACTACAACTCTAGTTGTATAAAGATGTTCTAGTTATGCATTACTATGTTGTGATTGTGGATTTGGGGGAATAAGGAATGGACCGACAAGGTGCTGGCACTGCCATCGTATGGCAAAATGTAGAAATAACTACTCGACACATATTTAGCGCACTATTGGATGCGACTTGTATTGTCGGTTAATATTGTTCCTATTAAATTATCCGTATATTGTTCCATCTGTTAGTAAACTGTTCATCAATGATTTCCAATATTGCATTATCCGTTGGTCAGATTCCTTCAGTTGCCTCCCTTATTATTCTTATTTGATTTTGCTAACTACACCTATGTTCAAGTTTAGTTCAGGTTAAATTAAATAATTGATTACTTTCTTTTAATATGTTTCTACAGAATCTAGTTTGAGTTTAGGAGCAGGAAAAATAATTTGAACCATCGGTTAATATTATTTTCAATGCAATGATTTTATTTTAATATTCTTCCCAAATCCAAACAACATTTAATCAGTAAAGTATTTAATCCTATCGTAATTTACTGCCTGACTAAACACTATCAAGTACTTATGTACTGCTCACTGAAATTAGAGTGAAACGGTTTTAATTCAAGTGATATGTATCCACCCAAGTAGCAGACTAATAAACATAATTTCTGGAAATACCACAATATAATATAATTCAAATTATATTCGTGATTTTGCGACTGTAGGGAATTATTATATTTTCATACAATTTTGAAATATAAACCTACATTGTAGTAATGTAATTAAGTTATTCTAAATTATTAGTGAATAACACTTAATTTGATTTTACGGTTTTATTTAAGCTGATTTAACGGTTTTACTATAAAAATATAATAAAAAGTAAATAAAGTAAAAAAGTAAATATAAATTATTAACATTTAAATTTCATTATTCATCTCATATTCGCCCATGGGTGAACGAGTATGATGAGTGTAGATGAACGAGTGTAGTCATTGTTACTACAGTATCTGAGTTCGACTTAGCTCAGAAAGGGCTAATTATTAATAGCCCAATAGCCAGGGACCTACAGCTTTACGTGGAATCCGAACCACGTAGTGGTGGTCTGATTTTCAGCTAACTGACAAGTCTGACACTTAGTTCTCTTCCCTATACAACATCTGAGCCTTGACTACCATTCAACACGGACACTCCAGACTTCTCTAGTAGTGTCTACGTTGATGTCAATCATTGAGCGGACGCCGTGTCGGTATTAATAGAACCGAGCATGGAACTATCGCCTACAATCTCCCAAACATTTTGTCCCCAAGTAGCTGGACAACAGCACTACGCCACCAGTGCAGTTTTAAATTTAAAATTAATAAGTTTCAAGAACTAGGACCAGTAAAATGAAAATATTGATTCAGTGACGTCATGTTCAATATTTTAGATATGTGCCTTACTAAAATTTTGCACCACTATTCTCTTGTAAATTTACATTACTCTTACATTGTAGGTAACCAAGAACAAGCCTTTGCCATGACATTGAGTAAGATGCCCAACTAGTACTGCCTTATATCAAGTGGACACAGCTCGTCCAGTTATTTCACATGTATGTGTTAAAGTCATTATTGCATTTTCTGAACGTGCCAACAACTATTACAGATAAACATTTCAGGGTAAATGGAATTATTTGCATCGTGTATTTTAATATTACAAATTATAATAGTACTATCTGTGCCCGCCCACTTCGTCGGTCATAATATTGAGTTTGATTATATAATCAAAATGTGCAGCAAGCTTTCAGTTTACACAGTATCCAATTTAGAACAGTTAACGTTATGTATACTTTGCTACTGACACAATTATTTTTAATTTGAAAAGTATATCCTACCACAATTTTGTTGAATTTGATTTTATTTAACAGCTGTTAATTAAATACAACAACAATTATTATAGCTCCATAAGAATGCAATGGGAATTTTGGAGGCCAGTGGGGCTGATTCCTGATGTCGGAGATAAAAATCCTTTCTTAGTGAGCCTCTAGGGGCAACATAAACTTACGTACAAAATTTCAAGTTAATTGGGCGTATAGATTTGGAGAAATAGTGATGACTTATATATATATATATATATATATATATATATATATATATATATATATATATATATATATATATATATATATAGAGAGAGAGAGAGAGAGAGAGAGAGAGACCGAAAATATCCTTGGTTTCAAAGTCTAGACAAATCTGTAAGTCTACTTTTAGAGGGCACAAAGTACTATATTTAACTCTGAATCAATAAAATATTTTGTTTCCTACCATGTTTAGCCATGTCCTATGATCTGGCTATATATGCTTTAAAACTCAATTATTGATTTTCCGATTGAAACAATTTGTTCTCATAGATAACAAAGTTTCATAGTCCAGAAAAATTTGTAAGTCTACTTTTAGAGGGCGCAAAATACGGCAATTGACTCTGAATCAGTGAATATCGTGTTTTTAGCCATGTTTAGCCATGTCCTATGATCTAGCTATCCATGTGTTCAGATTAAATTGTATATTTTTCCATTGAATACAGTATGTTCTTCTAGATAACAAAGTTTCACAGTTTAGAACAAAAATAGGAGATGGAAATTAATCCACGCATATATCATATAAATGCCTCTATAAGAGTTTTCAGATAAATAACCAATTACACATGCTGGAAAATGGATTGGACTAAAGGCAAACTATTAATATAAATGCACGACAGTCAAACAACATAGTGGGAGATTTAAATAAACATTCAGCAATCGAAACTTTCCACGCCAATAATAATGTTGAATGTTTGTTCACGAATAATCAACCGCTCATTGAAATGTGTAGCGTAGAGAATTTGGCGTTAATATATACGTTCCAGGTAGTTGGCGTTCAAAAGAGCAACGTTGAAGTTGGTTGATTTGATCAACATTTACAGATTTACAATGAACACGAGAATGATTAATTGGTTGGTTGAAGCCAATGAAGAGTCAAACCAGAGTTGAATGAGTTCAGCTGACAAATATATGCTGTTAACGTGTCACATTTTATAGATTAATGATATAATCTAGTGTTAGTTGGCCGTATTTTAGAAAGGACGAAAATCACTTATACTCACAGATTTGAAACTAATGTTGCCCTCATCTTAAATTGGTGTCTCAAAAATAAACGATAGTCCAATGTTATTATTATTATTATTTCAATAATTGCAGTGATATTATTAGCATTAGATTCATCTACTTGGATCTCAAACTAATACAACTATTTTTTTCTTAATATTTAATTAAAAAAAGTCCTTAATATTTCATAAATAGCTCAGATCCTCTTTTCTGTAAAAAATAGGAAAGAACCCCTCCCTTCCAGTGACCTCCCACCACTATCTACAAGTTTAATTTAATGGGCTCCTATCGCCCGGTCCAAAGATTCTCATCCCCCCACCACGTGTCGTTTCCCGTAGGGTGTGCCTATATAAACGCCTACGAAATATTCTGAAACTCAAATTCATAAAAACCATGGACAGCATGCAGCTTTCACCCCACAAGTAAGTGCTAGTCTCTTTTTTATCGTATGTTTGTTGTTTTATTTCTTAAAAATTAGAGTTTTTTGGCATATAGCTTAATTCACTTTTAAATGCAATTTAACATTATTATTGATTTTATTATTATAATTATTAAATTAAATATTTTATTTCTAGTTGGCAATATAAATTGCATTACTTATATATGGAAGTTATATGCAAACTAATTCATCATAAGTCCGGATATTCACCTTATGAGCAGTGCCTTTTATCCACGAGAATTTAATAATTTTTTTTGCTTCCAATTTTATTTCATCTGACAATTTATTGTATAGTTTGGCACTGATATTTTAGGGAAGTGATGCGGAAAGACGTATTCTGTGTGGGGCTTGTCTATGCTCAACTTGTATAATAGTTGCGTACACCCACACCGGTTACTACATTTGGTTAAAAGTTCTTATGTATATATATACCGGGTGTTCAAAAAGTCTGGAACCCCCTTAATATTTCTTTTACTAATCAACGGAGAACAATGAAACTCTAGGATTACGTCTTTACTGTAGTTACTGAACTTTTGGTCGTTTTAACTTCCTTTTTTCGCTTTGGGGGGGGGGGGGGGGGGGGGCGTCCCGTGGAGGAAATCTGAAAAATCTTTAATGTAAGCATAGGTCGAGTTATACATATTTTTAAAGGTCGTTGTAAGAGGAACACGTTGTCGCAACCCCGACTGAAAAAAGACCATTCGTTTGGAAATAAGAGTCTCTAAAAGTTTCACGCAGACGACGGAAGGGAGCGCGTGCGTGACGTCACTGGCCTCATTCAGCATTCTCAGGAACGCCACAACTGTCAATTGGATATTGTACGGTCGTTTTTCACGTCCCTAATGTTAATTTAAAACATTAAATTATAATGGAATCCATGCCATTTAAATCTGCGTTTCATGACGAAACACGGTCGATGTCGCGCTCCTAAGTTCTATTATTGATTAAAGTAGTTTATTTGTGTTTTTAACGTATTCAATAGTTATTAACTAATGATACCTTGGCCTAACGTTTGACCAACACTTTACGTGGACCTCGCACATAGACAGTATTTGTTCAAAATTATAGTCACAATTATTTTTGCTAAATAGATTTTCTAATTATGGTAGTTTTTTCATTATGAAACTAATTTATATGGCACTAATAGAATCAATATTGAGATATGTAATTATTCTCTGGGGCTCTGCGTTCCATACTGCATTAATACGAGTGTTCCGTTTGCAAAAAAAGGGCAATCCACGTAATGGTTGGTGTAAATAGATGAACTTCTTGTAAAGAAATCTTTAAATCATTTAAAATATTAACTTTATCATCTCTGTACATATATGAAATAATCATATTTTACAAATTTAAAATTTCAAAATTTCAGACCGGTTCAAATGTACATAACTATAGTACATGATTTTGTAATCAACACAGACAGTCATCTCATAGATTGGAGTTGACAGCTTCACTTCCCCAGAATATAGGTCCTAAGGTGTTTAATAGAGACTGCCTAACCATATAAAACAGCAAATATGCGAAAAACAATTTAAATCTTCCCTGCAGCACTTCTTGTTAAGTGGCGCTTTTTACACTGTTGAGGCATTTCTAATGGAAAATCGGTTTTATTAATGACAAATATGCAAACAAATATTATTAATAAATAGAAATTTAATTTAAGCTATAATAACCTAACTTTAATTGTTATATCATTAATTCTTTATACATTGCCATTGTAATACAATTGTAATAATTGTCCACTACAAAATAAATAATTTTTATTTTTATTTCAGCGAGGCCAATGGCGACCAGCCAGCATTGGACATTGTCCCGGACTTTGGCTTGGATTTAGCGTCTGCAATTGGGTGAGTTGGATTAAATTAAACAATTAGCCAAGTAAAGTCCTGACAGTAGTAAAATTTGAGTAAAGGGGAGGGGGTGATTTTGAGTAAACAACATTCTAATACAAAGCTATAATATAGTTTATATTAGAATGTTGTTCATAAATTATTAAATGATATGCCAGATCCATTTGCGTATACATTTACAGAAAAGCAAGACGCTTGGATGACGAGACGCAAAGTTGCATTATATGCCTGGTATTTTCGCTGAGTCAATGACTGCCAAGTGGTCGCCATCGATATGAATACTGCTGAATATGTTTAGTATTCATATCAAATCGAGGGTGGTAATCTAATCATTTATATTAGACATGTCTATGAAATAAATCATATAAAATACATTAACGAATGCGTCCAGTTAAAATATCAATTCAATGATTCCAGCTTGATCGAAGCAATAAGTAATTCCAAGTCACTGTCTCTATTGCCCTTTCTGAGGAACAGTTGAACTCAGTTAGTAACCAGACTACACTCATCCGCACTCATCCTACACTCATAAAAAACCATTCATATTCGCCTTAAAATACGCACAACGTTGTGTCAGCGTCTCATATGTAAGAATGTAAGGACCTTTATTTTATTTTTAAAATATAAATACAGTAATGTTAACTCGTAACTATTAATTTATTATAGTTCATTAAATACATTGATGCATGTATACAATTTTCTTGTATCACAGAAAGAATTGTTTTATCACAGAATATGTTTTATTTTCAGCGAGGCCATTCGGGTCCAGGACTTCGACCTGGACTTCGACCTATCATTGTTGGCAACACCTCAGCCCACAACTGGCTGTGGCGGTTCAGCGTGAGTTGCATTAAATTACATAATTAGCCAAGTAAAGTCCTGACAAACAAATTATAATTTTCCAAATACAAATAGCTTGGAATTCAGTTAACATAAAACATATAGTAGGCCTATTAGATAAAATTTTTTATTAAAAATCAAACTTAAATACCATTTTTTGATAGTAACTTAAAATTTGAATAGAACATTAAACAAAATTAAATAAATTAAATAAATAAAAAGCGACTATTAAGTAGTCGATGTGTACGGCCATATAATGGCCAAGCGACTATTTTATAGTCGATCGTGTATGTCTCCGCACGCAGCAGTTTTGTCACCTGTTCTCGTACTCAAATTGCAAAACTAACCACACCATTCAAAAGAGGACGTTCCAGTGGTTTTATTTCATATATAAAACATGTATAAGCTCAAATTATTTACGTACAAACAAATAAAACAAATGACATAAGTTGTAAACATTCAATGACAACTGTGATGAAGGTCGGCAGACGACCAAAATACGTCATTTTCAAAAATTCCCTACGAAATGTAGGAAAATGGTATCATGATTCCAATCCCACCTGTGGATAGAAAAAAATTTCAACTACAAGTGTGCAATCGTAAGTTTTTCTCTAACTTGACTCGTTTAGTTGTTGTGAATTTATTTCTAAAAGTACAATTTACAAGCAGAAATATGTCAAAAAACATACTTTGGCATTTTTGTAGATATTTTATTTAATTGTAGGTTATTAGGTTTTTATTTTATACCATTATATTTGGGAATAAATTGTGAACAATTATATTCTTACCGGAAAACAGTAAGATGCTATTTTGACAGTTAGTTAGTCCAATGAAAAGGTCTCATTCTTGTCTGTATGTGCTCAGCTCAGCTGTCACTTTGTGAATACGTCTGTTTGTTTACTCGTCATCCCGCCATTGTTGAAGTGTTTACTGTTCTGTTTTCATGTTATTATTACCTTTTATTCATATTATTGTTATAATATAATGAAAGTGAAGTGTTGTGGAGTGTTCTAGTGGATTGTGAAATTGTGTAGGCTCGTAAATATAATATATTTTATTTATTTCTGTTCATCATACTGTAATTTCTTCAAACTTCAGATACAAATCAATTTATAACTTCTAACATCAATACATAATATCTAGGCCTATTTTGAACATTTTACTCATCACTGAACATTATAAATGCACTAGGCATATTTTATATTTCTTTTTTAGTCCATGCCAATAGCCTAGACTGAAAAATGCCGATTGAAAAATGTTACCATTTTGCGAATAAGAACACACTCTTTCAACAAATTTTGATAAAACACCAAATAATCTATATATTATAAAACTAGAATAAATTGTCTACTTTTTGTATATTTTGAAATTTGTATTACTAATTGTTTTATATTTTTTAGACGTCTTTGAAAATGCAGAATTTTTTGAAATTTTCCAACGCTCATATTTTATTCCTAAACTTATTATTTTTTTTAATTTTTTGGTTGAGATTTTATATCAAACCCTGCATATTTTCTTTTTATTTGACTTATATTAGACAGATTATTATGTAATATATTGGTATTATATTACATTTCAAATTTTTTATGGTCATTGAAATATTTATGTCACTTTTTGACAAATTGACGTGTACAGATTATTTACCAAATATGTCAGTATTATTTAAGAGAATTACAAAACATTTGATATTTAGGGGAGACTGGGGCACTTTTGGACTGGGGCACTATTGGACAATGCCTTTTATAGCCAGAGGGATTTTTTTTCTCCCTTCAATTTCCCTTTATGGTATGCCTGAGACAGTCACATTTCACTGTGGAAAGTTTGGCTAGTGTGGCACATCTTCTTAGAAATAGATTTCTTATTTTATGTTTTTTACCCAAAATGAAGTGATTTTGCATATTCACAAACTTATCTCTTTCACAGTAAGTATCATCCTGAATCAATTGTGTCTATTATTTTTAAATTTTTAGTTCAACTGACTATGCAATGAATTCATTCATTTTGAGGTTATGTCACCTCCTTTCTGTAATCTTCAATTTTTATATCTTAACCTACCTCGGGGCAGTTTTGGACAAAAGTATGGGGCACAATTGGACAAAACATTATTTTATGTTTTGTCATTGCTACATACTGTTTTTTGGTTTTTCCAGGTTAAAGATGGTTAGGAAGTATATAAAGAAAACAGATAGGGCTAATATTTCTGAAGAATCTATAGTAGCAGCATTAAATGACTATAGAAATGGTAACTACCGATCCATTAGGGAAGCTGCCGAAGCCCATGGGCTTAAAAAGTCGACCCTACATTTCAGACTCAACAAAGTAAAGCAAAAGGAAGTCAACAATGAGAATAGGCTTATAGCTAATGAGCCTAACAATGGTAATGGAGCTGATGAGCTTAACAATGAGGATCATGTCAATGAGCCTGTGGGCAATGAAAATGTAACTTTATTTCAAGAGGTTGAAGATGAGCACCAGCCAGTAAAAGAGGTTACTATAGAAGATATGGCCCCTGTTTATAACACTAAATACTCTCAAAGACAAGTATTTACACCTGAACAGGAACAAAAAATTGCAGACTACTGCATTGAAAGGTCCAGAATGAACTATGGCCTAACTTACATGATGGCCAGGGAATTAGCCTTCAAATATGCCTTAGCTTTGAATCTCGAACAACGCATACCTGCTAAATGGCGTACTACAGGCTTAGCAGGAGAAGAATGGCTAAACCATTTTATGAAGAGACATCAAGGACTTTCACTCCGCCAAGCAGAAAAGACTAGTCTGTCCAGGAACACTAGCTTTAATAAACACAATGTGGGAACGTATTTTGACAACCTAGAAACTTTGTTCGAAAAAGTAGCAGTTCCTCCGTCAAGAATTTTAAATTTGGACGAGAGTGGAATAAGTACTGTGCTGGAGGCGCCAAAAGTGATTGCAGCAAAGGGAACAAAACAGGTGGGCCAAGTCGTATCAGGAGAGAGGGGGGAGCAAATAACTTTCTGTGCCATCATATGCGCCGATGGGAGTTACTTGCCACCAATTTACATTTTCCCAAGAAAACGCCCAAACTTTGCCTACATGATTGGGGCACCTGAAGGAAGCAAAGATCTTTATTCTGATTCTGGTTGGATGACATCAGCTCTCTTTTTAGAGACGCTTAAACATATCCAAAAGGCCACAAAATGTTCTAAAGAAAACCCCGTGGTTTTAACCCTGGATAATCATGAGTCCCACATTGGCTTGGATGTGGTGATGTACAGCAGAGATCATGGCATACATATGATCACTAGCCCTCCACACACAACACACAAAAGTCAGCCGCTGGATGTAGCAGTTTTTAGTCCGTTTAAAAGGCGCTTACGTTCTGAATTCAATCTTTGGCTATCTCAACATCCTGGTCATACAATTACAATTCGAGAAATTGCTCAGCTTACTGCTAAACCATTTGTTGAATCTTTCACTGCATCTAACATCAAAAGTGGATTTCGTAAAGCTGGAATCTATCCACTCAGCCGCAGTGTGTTCACTGACAATGATTTCAAGGGTGCCAGTGTGACTGACCGTGTTATGTTATCGCAAGTTGAAGAAACCAACAACCAAAATCCAGTGCCTGGTACATCACGTGACTTTCCGTTGATGGAAAACACCCAAAGCTCTGACGACCCACAAGGCTCACAATCAACTATTGACCAGAATGTACCTGGCCCATCAACGCCACAACCAGTAAATGTTAAAAGACCTACTACATTGACGCTTACTCCAGAGGATGTCATGCCTTACCCCAAATACGTTCCTAAGGGAAAGGAAAGGCGAGGCCGAAAAAAAGGTCGTTCGCGAATTCTGACTGATACTCCAGAGAAAGATGCTCTTGTAGCGGAGTTAAAAGAAAAAGAAGAGAAGAAAATGTTGGTGGAAAAAAGAAAACAAGAGAGGGCAGTAAAAAAGGAAATTAAGAAGAAAAAAACTGAGGGGGTCTGGAGAAAGCCGTATCAAGATGACTCATCTAGCAACGAAGATGAGATACAAATAAAACTAGACGATGGAGGCCTTAGTCCAGAAGACTTTTCTGAGGATGAAGAAGAACTGTTTGATTTCCTTCCTGATAAAAAGTATGGCACAAATGACTTCATACTGACAAAGTTTGCTTCTAAGAAGACCATCTACCACTTTATTGCCCAAATAGAGGAGCATGTGACTGATGGTTTCAGTGTGAAATTTCTCAAAAAGAACCAAAACTCTTACAAGTTTTACTTCCCAGAAAATGTTGAAGTCAGCTTTGTCGAATCCAAAGACATTGAGTTCAAGCTGCGACAACCAGATATAATTGGTGGGACATCCAGAGCAGCAAACTGCTTTGTTTTCAAGGAAAATTTGACTACTTTTAATTTCAAATAGTTTTTTATGTGTGTCTTTTGTTTTTTTTAGTTATAAAGTTTGTATATATGTTTCCTTAAATATAGATGTTGTTTGAAACCTATAAATGAGTTATTTTTATGTCCAAATAAACCAATTTTTAGCACTGTCCAATTGTGCCCCCAAAAAAAATCAATTTGTCCAAAACTACCCCGCCGGGGCAAATTTGGACAAAATGTAGAGGTTTATAAAAAAAAATATTCCACATAAAAGGGTGCTCAAATTATCTTGAAAATTTGTTGTGGGGTTCTAGAAGACCAACTAAACACCAGGTTAAAAACTAAAATTTTTATCTAACAGTTTTCATAATTAGAAAAATGCATAAAGTGAAACATGAAATTTCATCCAATAGTGCCCCGGTCTCCCCTATATGTAAAAAAATAGATTATAAAACTTTTGTACATGTATTGTTATTAGAGAAAAAAATTATTTATATTTTTTCATGGACCATGCTTTTGAAATTTACATTTTCAATTCGCACATTTTTCGTATTTGTTTGCCCGTAAATTTTATCTACATGTATATTATATTTTATATTACATACCAATGGAATGCTCAGTTATTGCTAAATAAAATGATATACAACATAATAGGGATATGATGGAATTTTAGTAATTTATGACTGTTTATGTGCGAGCCTGCAAAACCGACTAAAAACCCCCTGGCCATCAGCAAGTTTTGTATGGGCCTATATAGGGTTAAACATTGAATTTAATGGAATTGTTCATTAAAGCTGGAACATTGAATTTAATGGAATGCGATTGTAAGCTGAACCTAACTGTAACACCACTAACCTTGGACTGTTGGGTAGGACCGCTTACTGTGGAGGGTAGAGCACCGCTGCTGCTAGCAGGAACTGGCGAACCCGCTCATTCTCGTCTGGGTATTTATGCTTGAACTGGTATTCAGCCAAATACCCAGCAAAGTGTGCCTTCCGAACACCGGACCGTGGTATGGTGGACTTGACATTACGCCAAGACCGCTCAACCTTGTTGGTATGCGCTCCAGTGCTCGGATCCACAAAATTCTTGGAGTGGTTCACCGTGAGATGATGATACCCTTCCAGGCTCAAGCGGTCGTAGGCCTTCCAGCAATCACTAATAATAGTGGTTCCTGGTAGGACCCACTCCCTCAGGATGCCTAGGAGGGTAGCAGCATCTCTCGTCTCCACAGGCACCAAGAACGACTTCCTTGTTCCCCGCTCTACTCCTCCGAACACCCACTGTCCCTTTATTATCCTGCCCCGGTTGTACTTTCTCTTCCCAAACTTGGCTTCATCGATTTCGACGGTACAACCGGGGCCGCCAAGCACCTCAGAGTGCCGGTGTTGGTGGTCGATGAGCACCTCCCGCACATAAGAGTACCAATCGACCACCGTCGATGATTTGACCCGGCAATTGTTCATTATGTAGTGCTGGCGAGGTGGTTTGAGGTGGAGAAAGCACGTTAAAATCTCCAGACATTGTTGTGGGTGGATTTTGGCGCCCGATAGGAAGGTGTTTGGGCGGGCCGACTTGATGTAATTGTAGTTGCGTCGTTTCTTATGACCCACCGCAAACGACTTGTTGCATCTGAAAACAAGCCGCTTCCTATCTAGAACCAGCATCTCCCCACATTTTCCACACGTGCTTTCCCCGCGCAATATGCCGTGTGCGATCAGTAAGTTGACCACGCTGTCGACATTGGGACTGATCCGCACAATGTCGAACATTGTGATCGAACATCCTTCACACACACGACTTGCTAACACCATGCTGACCGCTAAACACACACACACGCCTGAAAAAGTAAAATAAACTTAACAAAAATGCACCGTACGAAAAAAAATTGATAACAATAAACAAAACAAATTGGCGGTAAAAAGAAGTTGATTACGCAACAATTCGTCTGTACACGGCACAAGGGAGGTTTGTGTTGGACTAACGCTCCCGCCGTTCCCTCCTATTCACTAGCGACCAACTGATTTTTGAATCGTCGATTCCAATTGGTTGGCCTGAAACGGTAGGGATGGTGAGGGCCAATCATCGCGGCCAAACATGGCTACCGGAAGCGGTACGGGGGGTCTGCATATCAACCCCTATGGAAACCCCTGGAAGCAGTGTGGTACACTGCCAGGCCCACACGTTTAGTAAAAGAGAAATTCCCTGTCGAACTTGACTCAAATGGCGAGTCCTAAAAATACGAGTACAGCAAACATTTTACTAAACGTGTGGGCCTGGCAGTATACTGCGGTTTTAATAACCAGTCAATATCATGAAATGTTCTACCCGAGAGTACCTCCGTGACGGCCTGCCAGCCGTCACTCCGGCGGGAATATAGAAGAATTCGGTTTTTGTGATTAATAGTTGTTGTATATAATGATCGCATAATGGTCACTAATCGCGATCCACCGCGATGGTAGTTTTTCCGTTATTTCTCGAGAAATATTTGTAATAGACCAAAATAGTTTTCAAATTTGTATTCAGCGCAAAAAAGCACATCAAAATAAAAAAAGATGATTAAAATACCATTTAAATTAACGGAAATATGACAAAAATACTTAAAGTTGTGACATTGGTTTTTTCGAATTTTTTGGTAAAATACCTTATTTCCGTGGAATAAAAAGCATACTTCGTGAAAATACAGCCAATTCTAGACCCATTTCAAGCAAAATGTTCCAAATTTATTTGGTGGCAAGAAACTGCATAAATACCCAAAATAGTTTTCAAATTAATTCGTATTTAGCGCAAAAACATCACATCAAAATAAAAAAAATATGATATTGATTATAATATCAATTAAATTAACGGTTTTTTGATTCATTGATATATGAATGATATTAATTATAATATCATTCATATATCAAAAATAAAAATGTGACATTAGTTTTTTCGAATTGTTAGGTAAAATTGATTTCCGCAGAATACAACATTCTCACGAAATAGTAGTCAATTATTGACCCATTTCAGGTAGTTTTCAAATTTTGTTTGGTGGCAAGAAACTGCATAATAACCTTGTTAGTTTTAATAAATAATAATTCACACAAAACTAAAACACTTTGTCAAAAATTACGATTTTAGAGTTAGGAGGCCTAGACCTTTAAGCCAATAAACTATAACACAAAACGTTCCACACTTGAAACAACATCCGATGAGCTTTATATTAACTTTATATTAATGTTTTTATCAACAATAAATTGTTTAAGTAATTCTGAATTTTATTGATAATAAGTGAATAAATAAACTGGAAGGTTAATTAACAAAACACGCCGTTCACATTATCTCTTTTTGTTGTCCACCTGTTGTTGCCGGTAATGGTAAACGTAAACAAAACGAATGCATCAGCCCAGCCTGTTGTCGATGTATTTTCGTTATTTAAAAAGAACGCAACAGTTTCATTGAAACGATAATTCGGCACCAAAACGGTTCAAAATTTTGCAAATAGCTGCAGTAGAACAGACAGCAACAGTGAGCGTCATCGGATATCAATAGAACAAAACGAAAACTCCCAAAGTTTAGTCGCAACTTTGCAACAGAATGTCAACAAATATAAGAGGCGACGCTTGACATTAGATTGATTTGCGTGCTGGCCTCGGCAAAATGCGGTGGGTGAAGCTATCATATTGTCTGCACCAGCTTAATTCAACTGTTTCGACGTCAAAACTGTTTCGGTTGCAACCGTTTTGTCAAACTATTCGATGTGTATTATTCTGAACATATCAATGTACCGAGTCGACTCGTGTCTTATCATACGAAGATTGACGAGGTTTCCCGAACTTATCGCTTGAGTTTAACTGGAGCCCTGAAAAGTTCGAACCTTACTGACGTCACCGGATTACTCTCGTCTCACTCGAAGAGAATTCCCGATCGTTACCGAAATTCAAGCACATGCCAGGTTTTTTCAAGGCCCCGTAAAATTCAAGCATAATTCCCGGTTTTCCCGAAATTCCCGGTGAGTGGCCACCCTGAAGTTGTAATGCCTAAATAAGTGAAGCCTAATAAATAAACTCTTTCTAAAGAGCCAACAAGAATTACAACTTATAATACAAATATAATAAATCAAAGTAAAGTAAATATATTGGAAAATAAAAATAAACTAAAAAAAATCAAGCCTTGGATGAATAATTTCATTTGCATGAAAATAAAAATTAAGAATAAAATTTATCAAAAGTTAAAAATGCATCTTTTTAATGGAGAGTTAAAAGCATATTTTAAAAAATATAGAAATAAACTGCAAAATTATTGACATATTACATAAGAAAAAAATGTTTTTTTTTACCTGAAGATCATCTTCTTTCCGATGTATCCAACGCACAGGCCGTAGTACACCGAGCACTGACTGAGAGCCACTGTCGGTAGTACGTGTGTCTATTGTTAAAGAGTTGTCGCTTTCTCTTCTGCGCTGTTGCCAAATTGGTGAGGTGTTGCCGGTTTTCTTTTGCGCTTCTTCTATAAGTCACGCCATCCTAACTTGAGGCAGCCCCAACTGACCTGCAGGCTCATTAACCGCCCGCCGCCGCGACCCTTTTATAATCCTATTAGCGACGCTTCCATGATCGCCTTAGTTCAATATTAACGTAAATCAAATAATAATCTGATATACTAATTCAATAGCATTATTCATCATTTTACCTGAAGCCAAAATAATAGTTTATTTGACAATGGCATTTCGCTACAAAATAAAACTTTTATGACATTTTCATAAGAGTTTTATGGTGAAATGCCATTTTGAAATAAAAATGTAAATAGAAGGATTGTCGAAATAGAACTTGCTGTCAAACTGTTGATGATTGCAGTTTTAAAGAAAAGCAGGGATCTGTCCAAGTGTATCGCAGGGATCTGTCCAAGCACGATCGTTATATACAACAACTATTAATCATAAAAACCGAATTCACCTATATTTCCGCCAGAGTGACAGCCGGACAAACACTCGAATTTAACACAAATTACGAATTTTTTTAGAGTAAATAGACAACTAGGACAAGTTAGGTTATGTTTTATCCACATCCTCTCAGACAGTCAGGCGGCCTTAGGGACTCTTGACTCCTGGAAGGTTTCGTCTGGTCTAGCCTGGGAATGTGTGGAGTCCCTCAGCATCCTGGGTTCAAGAAATCAGGTCTTGCTGGAATGGATCCCAGGACACAGGGGATTAGAAGGCAACGAGCAGGCCGATGCCTTGGCTAGGGAGGGTGCTCTCAAGCCCTTCATTGGTCCTGAGCCGGCCTGCGGCGTTTCGACTGCAGCTGTCAAACGGAAATCAAAAACTGGGTCAGCGCCAGACATCTGGAAAGATGGCGGCGGTTCCCAGGGCAAAGACTCGGCAAGGTTCTTGTCAGGAATCCCTCCCAGAAGTTAACAAAGTCACTTCTTGGGTTGAGTAAACCGCACGTTAAGCTGGTGGTGGGACTCATCACCGGTCACGGCAAATTCCGGAGGCATCTAAGAACGGTGGGACTCTTTACGGAGGATCCCATCTGTCGCCTCTGTGGGGAGGACGAAGAGTCGGCAGAACACATTGTCCTGGAGTGTGAGGCCCTTGGTGCCAGGAGAAGAGCATTTTTTGAAGGCTCACCTCTGGGACAGTTGGAAATTACTAATCTAGTGAAGAAGCTCCTTGACCTGGTCAAGGATTGCCAGCTTTACGATGATTAGGCACCGGGATTGGCACAAAAAGCCTTAGGCTTCGTTGCAAGGGTTGGCTGGACCAACTGCATATCCCCATATCAACTAACTAACTAACTAGGTTATGTTTGGATAGGTTAGTAAAAAAAGCATAACTTTACTGCAAAACCAATTATATATTTTTGTTTAGCATACAAAACACATGAAATGAAAAAAGTTGAAAAGTAAAGATTTTTAATAAAAGTTGGGGTTTTCACTATCAAATAAAAAAATTATTTTTTTGATTTTTCGATAAAAATGAGTTTTCCACGGATGACATCGCCCTTATTAAGAGATATAAACTCATATTTCACTACTTTTTCATATTTTTGGAGGTGGAAAGAAAGTGCATAATTACCCTTTGTGTACACATGTTAGGGACATAGGTCCAAACCCATCAAGCAAATTTCTAAGTGGACCTCCCGAAATATGAATCGTAACCATCTGCATATGAAGCAGAAATGCGGTAATTATTTGATATAGACTATTATGCTTTTTTCAAGTTTTATTTGAATAATTTGTAAGAAAGCAACAATGGAAGCATCATATAATTTATTTTTAAAACAACAGATTTTACCATTAAAATATATGTTTGTTCATAAAGTTTTAAAAATGTACTATGTAATGAAGAGAAATTTGCCTGAAATTGTCGAAATACATAAAGTTAAGCTAAGAAAAACGGATGTATTTATGGTTCCCAAATCAAATCTCACTTTCTATACAAAAAGTTATTTATTTCCGGGACCAAAAATGTTTAACTCAATACCAATTGTTCTGCAAAATTTGAAAAATATAAAATTATTTTCCAACAAAGTAAAAAATTGGTTATTAAAGCAAGAAAGTATAGATTACCTTGTAAATATTCAAGTTTAAAG